>JAHWFP010206001.1:0-17566 GCA_023313725.1 Lithobius niger | reverse complement strand
TGAGGGTAGCCCTCGTCCGTACGCACATTTTAAGCCCAACCACAAGTTCGTGAGACCTCTGTGAGCCGAGCTATTCGAACAAGACCCCGTTTGGACGGATGTTAACCGTCACCGTTTGGCCATCGAAAAAATGGCTAAGTCCCACATATGGTCAAACGGTCGGGGCTGAAAAACTGGTCGTGTAAACTTGATGATACTCGGTGTGAGGGTAGCCCTCGTCCGTACGCACATTTTAAGCCCAACCACAAGTCCGTGAGACCTCTGTGAGCCGAGCTATTCGAAGAAAACCCCGTCAGGACGGATGTTAACCGTCACCATTTGGACTTCAGAAAAAAAGCCAGCCCTGGTATTCCAGGGACTGGCGTTGTTGGGAGAACAGTCAGTCTGATGCTGACAAATCCCCCAGTACGAAGTTGCCTGTTGGGACTTAGTCTCTGGCAGCATGGAACGGATGTTAACCGTCACCATTTGAACTTCAAAAAAATGGCTAAGTCCCACTAACCTAACCTAACCTCACCTAACCACAGGTATGCTGTTTCTCCATAACCACTCGTGTTTTCGGTATGAAACTTGGTAGCCAGGGGTATTTCGTCCTCCTAAAGCGATCTAGCCTATCCCCAGGGTCGTAGCTCGTTTCCTTCGTCCGCTATTGACGGTCGAAGTATTTAGGCCTATATAGGCCTATATAGGCCTACACTCAAAGCCGGTTTATTTAATAGCGCTCCTTCTACTAGGGCTGTGGGTCTGAATTTTTTTGGACGTCCTGGGGGTATGGCCAGCTAGGCGCCCACCGAGTTTGAAGGGTCTAGGACGAATGGTTTGCCGTTGGCGAACTTGAAGGTCTGTGTAGGTGTTGAAGAAGTTTGCTGCAATAGCCTGCGGGACGTCTTCCCGCAACTTGGGTGCTGGTGTCCCTTGCACCGGGGAAGTGCATGGTTGAAAGCCAGACGGCTAGATTGACGGCCCCAGAAGATGGTGACCCCAGAGGCAACAGCACGCGGGATGACGGACACGTGTTCCCGCAACTTGTCTGCTTGCATCCCAGGGCTAAAGACCGGTGTACTTTGCACCGGGGACGTGCGGGGTTGAAGCCAGACGGTTACATAGACTGATCGCGTGCTGCCAGGCTGTGCAAGAGTAGTCAGTAGACAGATAGAAAAGTAGCAATATGGCCACCATTAATGTACAGTGTTCATAACTCTGAAAATAAAGAACTTTTGAGTAATTGTAGTATCCAGAGTGGTGCTTGGAGGGTCGGTAAGAGGGCAGGCCGGCAGCTCACCCCGACAACAGCTGATTCCCGACAGTAGTGACGAAACTAGAAAATGGTAAGAAGGACGATTGGCAAAAATGCCGGCAACAAAGGAGGAAATAGGGGAGTCCTTGGCTTCTCATCACGGCTACAATATAATAAGGTAAGAGTGAAGTATGAAATTATTGGGGGGGGGGGGACCCCCGTAGTTCTCAAACAGCAGCGAACAGTGAATGTGAAAACCTTTTATTGTGAATTTCAAGCGTTATTGAGTGCTTTGTGTAACATTAAAGCCCTAACCAGACTGGCTGCTCGCGGCTGCACGGAGTCGCAGTATGGTGTAAAAAAAACTTCAATATTGGTCCTTAACGCAACACCAACCATACGATTGCAGCAATTTTGACCTTGTAGGCGCTTAGTCGCGCATTGCTTCGCACGAAATTTTCTTCTGTCTGGAGAGACCTTTACACTGCCAGCACAAAGCGACAATCACGTGCGTAATTGCAGAAATCAAAAGAGGGATATGAGGGAAAATACGACAGAGAATCCTGATGCGAGCTGTGATGAACTTTGAACAATGCAAAATAATAGCAAATTGCTGAAATTCCTTTAAAATTAACACTAAAAATAGAAAACTAAACGGAAAACTGTTACTGGGAAACGTGAATTTATAAAGGTTTGCCAAGCTTCTTTTGTTTAATGCTGCTGCTCCAACTCCATAAGTGTGGTACACCCAGTCACCCCATCTTGATGCTAAATTGTGTGCTCTTGTTTTCTTGTCTCTCTTGATAACATATTCTTGTTTTGAATGCAGGCATTGTCTTCGCATGGTTAAAGGGTTTGGTTTATGGTTTAGTTGTGGACAGGAGCGGTGTGCAACACAATGAAGCTGATTATGTTGCAGCATTATGTATGTACAGAATTTATAGGATGGTAATAAACTTGCAACCTGCTTAATCATCTGTTCTTCTTATTTTGTCGCGATTTTTCTGCTGCAGTTCGAGACGTTTTTGTTCACAAATCACCTGTGAGGCATCAAGAATTTCAAGGTAGGATTATAAACTTACGAGTGTTAAAAACTAGACTTTTGGCGTAGTTTTTATTAAATAACAATTCCAACTTCTGTTAAAAAGCCGTGTTGATAGTTAATGCTAGAGTTTTCAGTAGAATGGAATGCAGGAAGGTTTATCAGATTACCGAAATATCTTGCATTTATTGTTTGCAAATTGATGTTTCATCACTGTAATTTTACAATCGTATTTTTTTTGGTAGTTCTGTGTAACAGTTCTGTGTAACAGAACGTAATCCACTGTAAATTATTCATTTTTTTTATGCAAGTGTAGGGAAGCAATACTGAAAACACGAAATTGAGTTCATCAATCCGTAACATATGGTTTGTAATTCGTCATCCAAGTCATATGTTTTGTAATACAGTTTGATGGTTTAGTAATAGTTTAATAGCTTTACCGTCTAATAATTTAACAGTTTAATGCAGTAATAGTAATACGGTGTGATATTAAGTCGACAAAACTTGATTATTACCAAAGAAACTCCCACTTAGACCGCTGCCATCATATTGGAGAAATGGCTTACTTTCAGTACAGGCTGGGCTATGTACTGAGCTAGAATTTTTTTGGTTTAGAACTGGGTTTGTCATTGTAACGAAACACTATCTGCCACATACCATTTAGTTGCTGTACTGGCATTGTGTCAGAACTCGCATGATTTTTTTTTGTTACCTTACGTAGTTTATCTTTCATTTAGCATGAATTTTGTTCTGAGCTCATTTAGCCAAAAATAATGTGTTATAGAAGGCAATAACCCGATCACCCAACGCCTTGTTGCTTTGACTCCTTCCATTTTTCCCTTTCTCCCTTTCAAGTACAGTTTACGTTCTCATTCCAGCAAGCCAGCAATTTGCCTAATGCCACGTCTTACTTATTTTATCTTTTCGCCCAGCAAACAACAGAGGCTTTTAACTCTGTCTACCGTTTATGCAGTGTTTCTCTTGAACATAAAGAACATTTTGAATGTAAAGCAGTGAAAGCAGTACGACAGAAACAAATGTAAGCCTTCCTCCAGTTTTTAAGTGCTTTTGTTTATAGACGAGTACACTGACAAACAAACATGTAAACGAAGAAATTTTAACTATAATGATAAATCAGAATAAAATCGCCCTCGTCTTCTATTACTGCATGGTTTAATGTTGTCCTTTATCAGGGATTCGAACCACACAAAAAATACGGTTCTGATTTGGGTTTCGGTTCAGTGCATGCTAGTGTCCCAGTTCAGTTCTGGTTTTCTGATAAAACAGAAATTGACGTTCCTTCAAATCGGTTTTAACCGGTTCAAAACTGGTCGAAAATAACAGTTCAATAATCAGTTCAAAAACCATTTTTCAGATATTATGTTTTTATTTTTTTGTCTATTCACTGCGAGGACAACATGATCGTCCCAATATAACACTTGTCAAGGATTCCAGCCAAGCATTTCAACCGTTTGAAGGTGTGATGTCAAACACCAAGCTCTTTCCCTAAATTATAATCCCACCGAGTAACAGTTTAAAGGTTAAATGAAATATTTGAAAATTGCTTACTGCGAATTTTTCAGTATTTCTTTAACTAGTTCAAATTGATAAGCTCGATTTTTTTTACTTAGCAGTTACGAAATTTAAAAAAGAAACTTTTTTTTTGTTGTGGCTTGTCTAGGTTTCCGTTAGTAGGTTTACGTGTGAAGCCCACCGACCGAACTCGCATTATTTAGCATTGGGAAAAAAGCAACAATTGTCATTCATGCTGCTCCTGTCGTGCTGCGTACTAACGTCTTTAGGCTCTAGTAGATGAAATCTATTCTTATTTTACGTCTTCGTATTCTTCGTTGAAATCAAAATATGTAGTTCATTGTTGTATTGTCGGTTAGTTTGTTAGGTCATATCGTTTTTGATGTTGATGGTTGATGCTGTAAATGTTATATACTGGGGCAGATGGCTGTTTTATCTGGCCAAGCTCCCGTATTTAAAAATAACAGCAACAACGAAATGCTGTGGATTTCTCCAGCTAAATTGCCCCTCTCAACATCGTACAGTTTGAGTTCGTACTCTGTAATAGCAAAAACAAACAAGCAAAATGCTGTAACTCTGCCCTTAAAATAGTATTGAAATTGATTCGTAACTTTCAATTTAGCTTTTCCATAACCTCCAAACCAGCAAAAGGCATGTATCGTGGTTAATATGGCTATCTAGAAAAAATGTCAGCCTTATCCACTGCATTGAAGAATTTATTTTCTTGAAATTAGCTATCCAGTAATTAGGCAACTATCAACGTTATTCGCACCTTTTGTCAACAAGAAAATGTTAAGCTGTACAGGGTGGTCCACAAAAACCTCACGACCCAAAATATTTCCAAGTCAAATCCGGTTTAAAAGAGAATAAAATAGGACCATGTTTTCTGGATAGATCGTGCGATTCTGAATCGAATGATGTGGTCCCCAAATTACTTTTTTTTTCTGCCCCTATTCAAAAAAAATCCCTAGTTAGCGCCCTTCAGAACCAGGAGAGGACATGTCAATTGTGACGAAACGGGAAGAGTTTTGAAAGTTGAAAATTACCTTTAAACCTTCATAACGTTCGACTCAGGTAATGAGGCAACCATTACGTGACGGACTAAGTACAACACGCAGAAATCATTGTGCACGCTCCCTCCCCCTTCGCCCCAACTCCTGAGTACATTCCAGCTTTGAAGTGTCTGAAGTTTCGTGCACGACTAGAGGATATCATTGTAATGTTGTGTTGTGTACAAAATGGTCAGGCTCGGACTGGCCATAGTGCCATTGTGCCAATGGCATAGGCGCCCTTTGGCTACCATACTTTCGGCGCCCCTTTGGCAGTCTATTTTTTCCTCCTCCCGTGAAGAAAAATGATGGTTTTGGATTCCCTGCCCACCGATGACCTTTCTTGTGCGAAAATGGATACAAAACTTACTTTTCTCTCACTGCATAAACCTGCAATAACATTGTTGTACCATAACGAACAATTGCTGCATCCTTGGCTTTCGGTCTTGGCGTTAAGCCAACAATAACAATATATGCAGCTGGTCTAATTCTGCTGACGGTTTCAATTGCACTGGACAGATATCCTTTGATTGTTATTGGGGAATCACGTGGTATATTGTTTCCCGTTGGAGATCGGGTGGAAGCTGTTCACTTTACATCGTCGGGGTCTTCGTGTGTTTGTCGGTTGGGTCAAAGGCCATTCTGGGGTTTTGGGGAAAGGACTGGCAGATGGCCTGACCCGTCAGGGGTCTAAAGGGGGATGTAGCGTGGTCCGCTTTGATCTGGGCCCCCGCGATCAGCGTCGGGTTGTAAGCAGGATTTTTCAGGGTGAATGGGCTGCGGCCTGGGCTACTGGTGAGACGGGGTGACGGCTTTATGCTCTCCGTCTAGGGCGTCGGACGAACGTCTAACTGGAAATTCGTCTAATGGGATAATTGTATAAAATCTGCCTAAATAAAAAATATGGAAAAGCATCTAAACGGAATATCGTATAATGGATAATTGTATAATGGATGAACGTCTAACTGGATTAACGTCTAACTGCGGTTTCTGATGTTATATGTATAGTCGCAGCGAGCGCGACAGCGCGAGCAAGGCAAGGATATTAGACGATTTTCCATTATACGAATTTCCAGTTAGACGCTTTTCCATTATACGAATTTCCTGTTAGATGATATTCCATTATACTGTTTTCCGTTATACGTTCTTCCAATTATGTGATTTTCCAGTTAGACGATTATCCCTCGCCCCCTCCGTCTGTCCACTGCCTGCCCGCGGCTCCTAAATGGCCTTTCTCGCAGGGATGCGGGCCTGGTGTCACGGCTGCATACTGGTCATGTTCAGCTGCGAGCTCACTTTGCCTGCCTCGGTTGGGCACGGTCGCCTGAGTGTGCGTGCGGTGTGGATGTTGAAACAGTGCATCATTTCCTTTTGGAGTGTCCTCTCTGGGCCCCTCAGCGACGCTTCGTCCACCGGGGAGGGGTGGATCCGTTAGGGGGGTCTTGGGGGTTCCGCCACACTGCCCCTGGATGAGGGTCTCTGGGACGGGTGCTTGGTTTCTGCTGGGCTACACGACGTTTCGTCCAGTGATCGGGTGCACACCCTGGGCAATATATTGTTCTTTCCCTTTCCCTCCTCCTCTCCTTCCTCCCCTACTTCGTGCATTAGGCTGTCTCCTTCTTCTTGTTCTCTGTTCCTTCTCATTTACACGGGCCTTGCTGTGGCGTGCTGTAATGTATGGCGGGAATGGTAAGGAGGGCGAGTTTTGGGCGAGTTGTAGGAGAGTTATGTTGTGTAGTGCTTCTATTGTCTTCGGTTTGTAAGGCTTGTTTTCTTTAGCTGTAACTTAGCTTGTAAGTAGGTTAAACTGAGCGCATGGCTTGATGGCCGCAGTTTTGTTCTTGGCTCAATAAAGAATCTAATCTAATCTAAGAATCACATTCAAAGACTGATCACTACCTTTCAGGGCTTCGGGGATAACATCAACCAGTCTCTCAGCACGTAATCCAGACTAAATCACGTACAACAAGACGACCAATTAGAGTTTAGTCTAAGGGAACGGACATGTGAATCCCCGATTATGATGGACTTTTTCCCAGGTTCTAATGTTGTCACTTCATGTGGAGTGGTAACAGGATTAGTGACACTATTTGTGTTAATGACAGGTGTGTCACATGGTTTGTGCAACGATATGGCGTTAGCTGGCTGGCATGAAGTCGTTGCTAACCTTGTAGGATTCATTCTGTCAAGTCGGGCAATTTTGTCAACAACATTACTGATCTGGGTGGTGTCGCCGTGCCTTTGACCATTCGGATTTACCGGAGTGAAGAGTTTTGGTGACAGTCGACTTGATTTTGCCGGATATGGTTTCTTCACAGACTTTCGCACAGTAATCCAGTCGTTACACCGTGGTCCAGCAGCATGGTACAGAGATTCATCTTTCGTGGATTCAATATGGCTTGAAAGTTTGGCTGCTGTGGTAAAATCGAGCGAACTTGAACTGTATTGGGTCCAATGTTACCAGGTTGGTTCAAGCCAGTACTCGAGGGCAAGCTAAGTGGTTCAAGAGATGGAGAAATCGGAACATTGTTATTGTTGTTAGCGCAATGATGCTCATCAGTATCAATTGGTTTAGCCTTTCCATGTGTGCTCACTTCCAAGTTGTTATTTGGTCTGTACGTTTGCTTAAGATTTATACTGTCCGCCAGCATGGCGACTTGGTTCAGGAGCAATTCGAGATTCTTAAGACTCGTTCTCATCATGTCCTCCATAGAGTTCATAAAAAAGCATTATTTGGTTCAAATCGTCGGATTTCAAAGTAGAGAACCAATTTGCAGCCTCATCCTGTAGCACGTCGTCAGAAGGATCGGTGCTCAGTGACTGGGAGCAATTTTTTGTCTTGTATGTAGTATTAGGGAGTGGCTCCGAAATTGCTGCACTGAGATTTTGAAGAAAAAGTTTAATAGCATTAAGATCACAATCATGCTGGAGTCTAAGTTTACAACCATCTTTAGATGCTCCACTTCATTCTGTAAGTTTATCATGGTCGTTTCAAGGTTGGTTATAGCTGATTTATTTTTATTTATGTTGGTTGGATTTGTTTTGTCCGTAGAATGCTTTGTTTCAGAGCAGTTTAAGTTCTCTGGTAATTCTGAAAGACATAGACTAGCGAGAGATGAGTTATTTGGGGTACTCGGTGTGTTGGCTGATGAGGAACTATCAAAGGAAGTAGAATTCATCGCTGGAACAGGTGTTGATGACATATTCCATCGTAGTTCAGCAGAAGAGGTACCTGTCGCTGCCCCATTTACATATCTACCACCTTTCTAGGTCTGGCCCATTTTGCTTTTAGGCTTTCTTATTGTAATATTTTTGAATTTTATTTTTTCACAGACTTTGGAACAACGTGGATGCTGAAAGGATGGTGATTGGATTTTATTCAGTGTTATCCATAGTGTGCACATTGTTAAAAACAGCAAAGCTGTCCCGGGACTGTTAACATTATCCCAACTTACACAGTACTCTCTTCTTAGGATGTCCAGAACAAAACCCCGAAAAATTACCGAAAAAGGGGGTGTAAAAATCAATCTTTCAGGGGAAGGAGAGGCAGGGCATGTCAAAAAACCATCTGGCTCAAACCTCATGAAAAAAAAATTAAAATTGTCTCTGGCTGGGCTTGAACCGGGAATAAACTTTGTATTAGGTAATATGATTTCCAATATGGCTGCCCCCACTAGATTAAAGTCAACACACCCTTCAAATACTGAAAGTTCCATGAAAAGGACCAGCAAGTAGTCCCAAAAACGCACAAAATGTTCCAAGGGTATTCATAGTTCAAGTTACTCACCAAAGCGGTGTTCACTGCTGCAGGGATCACAAAAAAGGAAAAAATACCTGGAGCACTGGCACACAATATTTCGTTTGATACTCTCCCATAGTAAGTTCCCATAGTAAGAAATCTTGTGTAAATCTTTAAATCTTTAAATTTAGGTCTTTAAATTCCAGCAAATCCGTAAATCTCCGTAAACCCGTTGGAAGGTTTACAGATTTACATATATCGTACACTTTTTTTGTCTTTGTTGAACCCCTTGGCGGTCACTATGTGGCAAATCGATTTTGGGGCCAGCACGTTTGTGTTTTTTTTTTCAATTGTGGTTTTCCAAACTATGCCAGATAGGCAGCAGGTTGTAGTCACATGTGTTATCCCTCTTGCACAATGCAGCCCTGCAAGTGTTACCTGTTGGGTGGATATCATAACTGTAACAGAGATGTATCAATCAAAAAATAAAACTAAGATCTAATGGTCTACCTATTTTCAAATTTTGAAACGCCTTCAACACCCCCACCCCAACCTTCACTCTCAGCCTCCACCTCCCCCATACTCTAACACACAATTCAAAAGGCCAAGCATGGCCAGCATTCCTCAGTCCACCCCTGATGCCACGTGTGGTTTTGTGATGCTTTACATTACTTCAAACTAATTTAATAGCCTCAAACATTGATTTAATTATATTCCCATATTTTAAAAACTTGATGTAATGGTTGTTTCTTCATTTTTTTCATCTCCAGGATCACCTTTCCACCAGTACATTTTCACGCTGCAGCAATGAACGAGGTGTTCTGTACACTCATTGTGATTGTCTTACTGGGTTCTGTCACTGTGGAAGCAGCTCCGAATCCTAATTCTAACTTAGACCCTAGTCAAGCGCCAACACTTGGGTTAATACCCCGCAAGATGACACTTTATGATTATGTGGTACGTTGTTTTTGAGTCTGTGAATAGACGTAATAAGATAGTAGATAATTGTGGTAAAAATAAGCCGAAATAGAATTAAGGTCCCTTTAAACTGCTGAGATTATCTTGGGAAGAAAGAAGAAATTTTGCCATAAAATGCCTAGGATATTTCGCATGCCACCATTAACATGAGCATGAATGCATTTCCTGGGCCCATCACTTCTCAAATGCACAGGGTTGGGCGAAAGCAAAACTTGAGCCCGGGCCCACCAGCACTTGATACAACCATGTTTACCAGTCGCTCACTGTATTTACTGGTGAGCATAAGATCGGTGGCCTTAACAGTCTCCAATAAGGCCACCATACTTCTCACTTCATCGACGTGTCACTGAGCGTAGTTGATACAAATTTTATAGTTTCGGGGAATCGTTCTGACCCAAAAAGAAACAGAATGAAACATGCTAATGTTATATACTTTCTAAGGCCAAGTGCCAAGCAGTGAAGCAAATTATTCTATTTCCATCACTGCCTGACACATTACGCTTGCCAGTAAGTTATACATATATAGCAGTTTATTTTGTTATATTTATCCACAATATTCATATTTATTCATAGACTTTTATTATTTTCTTGTATTTGTCCATAATATTCATATTTATTCATAGACTTTTATTATTTTGTTCTGTTTTCGGGTATAGCAGTGTTTAAGGGAGGTGGGTGCTTTTTGGCTTTTTTGCTTGCACCGTCGGGTTTTTTCTATTCTATTCTAAGGATTCTATACAACTTTCCAATTTTTATTTATTTTTTCATTTTAGGATGGTAAGCCTCAGCCACGCCCAGGTGTAATATACGCAAAGTAGAGCAAGTTGAAAGGCCCCCACGTCAAAAGGAAGCATAAAAAGAATTATGTTTTGAATTTGCTGTGAATGCGGTCCAAAAAAACTGCATTCACAGAATTTCTATAGACAATTGTTTTATCAGCAAATAGTTGTCAAATCAAAAGTGTATATGACAAATTTTTTTAAACGAAATCATTTATTTCTGTGAATACTTTTCTAGAATTCCGCACGAAGAAATGCTATTACTACTTTTAATTCAGCTAAAATAAAAAGGTTTATTATTAGTAAAATATTTTCCCTAAATACAGTAGTTGCTTGTTATTGAGGGTTATTAACACCTGTTACATGGCACCTTCTTCTTTAAGGTTGCAGTGTTTTCCATCATTTTAACGTAACGAATACACAGGGTGCGTCACAGGTAGTGAATCCTGGCCATTTTTTTCCCCAATAATGTTCCCAAGCGAAATAAAACTTGAATGAGTTTGTAATAATGTCAGGGTGTATGCACTTGCAGAAAACAGATTTGAGTAGGAAACAAAATAAAAAATTTTCCACATAGCATTAGTTTTGTGATTTTCCACATCATGTACACCTAAACAGTCAGAAGGCTCTATTTGGCTACAATTAGTCACTTGTATACAGTCACAAGACTCTATATTCACGTACTATTAGTTACTCGTCCATTTACAAGGCTCTATTCAGCTACTATTAGTTACTTGTCCAGTTACAAGGCTCTATTCACCTACTATTAGTGACTCGTACAGTTACAAGGCTCTTCTCGCCATTAGTCACTAGATGGTATAGTCACAAGGCTAAATTTCCCTAACATTAGTCACTTGTACAGCCGTAAGGATATATTGACCTACTACTAGGCACTTGTACAGTTACAAGGCTCTACTCGCCTACCATTATTCACTCGTACAGTCAGAAGGCTTAGTTCGCCTACTATTAATTACTGATACAGTCACAAGGCTCTATTCGCCACCATTAATAACTTGTACAGTCATAAGACTCAATTCACTTACCATTAGTCACTTGTACAGTCACAAAGCTCTATTTGCCTACCATTAGTCATTTCTATAGTCACAAGGGTCAATTTACCTGACATTAGTCACTAGTAGTCACAAGGCTCTATTCACCTAATATTAGTTACTTGTACAGTTACAAAGCTCTACTTGCATACCATTATTCACTGGTACAGTCACAAGGTTCTATTCGCCACCATTAATCACTTGTACAGTCATAAGGCTCAATTTGCCTATCATTAGTCACTTGTACAATCACATGACTGTACTCACCTACCATTAGTTACTTGTACAGTTACAAGGTTTTATTCACCTACCATTAGTCACTTGAGCAGTAACAAGGTTTTTTTTTGGCCACCATTATCATTGTACAGTCAGTCACACCAAGAATTTATAGGGTTGGGGAGGAGAATTTGTGACTGGGACTCACACTGAAACGCCTTAGATACGTTCGCATTAGTTCAGTCTTAGTTTATAGAGGGCGCCACGTGTTTTATGTAGGAATTTCTACTCAGTTTTTAGCCTAAAATTAAACTAAACTAAACGAAACTAGCTTATATTTAATTATTATTTAGCCTAGCTTAGTTGTAATTTAGTTTACTTTAGATTTGGGCTGAAAAATGAGCAAAAATAACCAGATAGAACACGTGGCGCCCTCTGAAAACTCGGAGTGAACTAATGGGGGCGAATCTAACGTGTTCCAATAGGGACTTTTTAGAGTTACAAATTCTCCTCCCAAACCCTATAAATTCTTGGTCACACTAAGGCAGGTTGGAAGTGAGCATGGTCGGCATGAAGGAGAGTGAATGTAATCCAACGTTTTGTAATATGAGAGACCTTGTTTTTTTTATAATTGTGACCTATTCTTTTAAATGTCTATTTTTGGGCATAATATGATTGTGTACTGCAGGCTTATATTTGTGCACTTGCTTAATTTAATGTAGTCCTTGGTGTGTTTTTTTTTTAATTTATTTATTCATTTATCATTAAAAAATGTGACAACTAGAAACTTTGTTGTTGTCACCCTAGGACTGCGTATAATATTTTTCTTGTGAAATTAGAAGTTCACACACACTGTCGTTGGATCGAGGTTCCATAATTCAACAGCTTCATCACTACGTCATATGAAGTCAAGGCCAGATAAAATAGAACTGCTGGGGTCGGGATGCAAAAATCGCAGCAGCCATCACAGCTATCCTCGGGTGAAGTATTTAGCTAGATGTTCCACTTTCATAGGTGATGTGACACTGTACACTGAGACCTGTTTGGGTGATTACATGGTAAGAAGGCTGTCTTTGAAGTTTATATGTTAGTGTACCAAATGGGTCTATGTAGGAGGGATAAAATCCAAGGGCTTTTCAATCCATTTCGACCATTGAAATGCCAAGGTTATTGCGAGATAGTGTCAGACAATTTATCTATGAAAAATTTATGTAATAAACCACTGCTCCTCCTATGCTTGAATGGACATTTTTTTACGTTATATTTGACAAGTCGTTGCAAAGAATACGACATTTTCTATTTTAATTTTGCGGCATTGCTTGTAGTTACTCTCTGGCTTGTAGATCGGGTTGGAACCTGCAATCCTCTAACGTACAGTAAATTATCTTGTAGCAAAGTCTCTTAAAAATCTTCCTGAGAAACTAGGCAGCCGTTGTAATCTCAACACTGGCAGCTTTAGACACGGACACTGTCAAATATGTTCGTTTGGTTTTTCAGAAGTTCGTGAGACGTGTAATCTCCGTTAAAAAAAACACAGTGCCATGTTGATGGCAGCTCCTCCTCCTTGCACCAGCGATACTGTTTCTTTTTGACTTCCTATTCCTTACTGAATCGATGGCATTCCACGATTTTAGAAGACGGTTTTGAAAGGAAGACGAAGACCAACTGTGATGGTATCTAGGCACTTTTATCGGTCCTGTTATGCCTTTTTTCTCAATGCTTCTGATGATTGGAGGGGAGGGGAGGGGAGACTCTTCCTATCTGGTAGAAAGTGCTTCAACCTACCCCTATCCACAAGGTGCAATGGCTGAGAATGGGGGTTCCATATCTACTGCAGGGGATTGTAGTACTATAACCCCTTTTTAGTCTAATAATGGGTAAAAATCATTTTTTTAAATAATTTTTAAAACCCTGTTGAACTTTGCCGTTATTGGATTGACCCGTACCGTCATGAGGTCCCTTCACACGGTCTTCGTACTGCTTGACAAAAAAGTTCAAGCTGATGCAAGTTACTTTAACTTAGAACTTTCGACCACTGTGTCTTCAAGCCTTTCTCAGAGATAAATTTAAACAGGACGGAAAGCCAAGTGGGCTCGAGGAATATTAAATAAACACGGATGCAAACCTATTTCCGTTCCCTTTTACACTGAAATGCCAAACTGCCTGAGCGGGAAATTGAACCCACTACCTTTGAAACTGAAGGACGAAGTCGGCCTTAGGTTTCAAAGGTCGTGGGTTGAATTCCCTGTACAGGTAGTCTAACTTTAAGTCCAAAATAATATTCTACCTGGATGGGCAGCAGTGTTGCAGTGTGAAAGGGATTATCTTTGCTCTGGTGAATGTGTGCACTTGGGCACCCCAGGGGAGTGTGCACTGCACGCACGTCTTCCTGTATGCCTTTCCATCTCAAATACTTCAGCTCCAGGCTGAGACCAGCCATTTTTTTTATCCTCGGTGTCCTACATTTATTTTGCAGGGATCATCCGACGACCGAGTTTGGTGTGGCCTAAAGAGGCTCCCGGTCGCCGGCCCTGTCTAGGCGGGGGACACAAGCCCCCAGATGCAAAACAAATGCCGGTCAGATGTTAAGACCGTCGTATCTCTTTCCGGGTACAGCACAAAAACAATACAAACATATAAATGTGAAAAAAAAATTGTGTTTACTTTTTATTTCATTTTGTTGTATTCTTTTAAAGGTGTAAAACAGTTACATCGATTTCGTATTAATTTTTTCCTTTTTCGGTGTTACCATGAAGAACTAATTCTGAAAACAAAGTATCTCATTTAAGCAGTACTAGAATAAAGTAAAACAACAAAGAATTAGAAATGGAGAGGAAAAAAATGGAAAACCACCCAACCACACCACCAAAATACCAGTAAACCATAGTAGCAATTGGTCAAAGAGAGAGAAAAAAAGGGGGGGGGGGGGGAGATTTTACTTTAAGACCAGGCAAAGGGCCCTATGAGCAATAAATCGGAGTTAATGGTTTAGACACAAAGAGAAGAGAAGAAGTTTTTTTTTTTAAACAGTGTAAAGTCAAGAACACAGGAAAACAGAATTAGGCTATAAAACTCCAAAATCCAATTCAGTAAATGGGCTTCAAAGGAAATTACAAAAAAACCGAAATAAATAGGCTTTAAATTCGACAAGCCGCACACGGAACAAGTACGTATATGAACCAAAATACATAAACACCAAAACAAGTGTTTGCAGGTGCATAAATCAACCAAACAAGCTGCCTGCGGAACAAGTGGTTGGTATATAACTGGTCCAATCATTTTTTGGCAGTGGATTAAAGCCCAAAATCGCATTTCACCAACCGTAGTAACAGGTAAGTAAATACCAGGTAACAACATAGCAGTAAAATACAATAACCATACATTACAAAATAATATGTGAACTTCCACACAAGGATCTGATGACATGGAAAGTAGAAGAAAAAACAGCAGACAAAAGCATACGTTGTGCCCGCAGCCCAGGTCATTTATCGTCAAAAGCCAAAACCCCTGACCCCACTCCCCCTCACGCAAGGAAAGAGAAAGTAGGTCAGGAAAGGGATCTTCATGAAAAGTAGGTGGCCGATACAAAAGAGAGAAACTAAAGTGTAGTTGATCACCTCTAAAAAAACCCCAAACCCCCACCTAACGTGTAAAATGATGTATTCTCAAGCAGCGTGGCATTAAGCGGAGAGACGACAGACCATGATGCCCCGGGCAACTGTACACAGACGACCCCCTCTCGCCCAACGTTCCAAAAACAGCCGATTAGGGAAGCGTTCCCATTCGGCTATCAGCCTCTTTCAGATGACATCAATAAGAGAATAGATATAATCGGGAAACTCTCGCACCAAACCGTTTCCCCGGTCATACCTACATCTCCTAATTAAAATCCTGCATTCACCCAAAAGGAAAAGCAGGTCCCAAGTTTCAAGAGACAGGGACAGGCAGTGGGTCGCCATAAATGGCAGTTTGCTCATTTATGTCAATGCCGCCGAAAACGCCCTCCAACCAACCCCAGACCATACGGACATCCGGACACTAAAAATAAATGTGTCGGACAGTCTCATCCACAAGGGTACACAATTTACACTTGGGAGAAACAGCCATAAGCCATCCAAACAACAAAAGGTTGTTTGGCAAAATGCAATGAACAAGCCGCCAATTCAGGTCCTCAGCCTGTGGTTTGGCGCCAGAACCTGACGTTCTTATCCAAATAGCGTCCCAATCAAGATCAGGAAACTCTGCAACCACACGAGGAAGAGAGTATTCAACCATAGATGCATAGAAGTCCTTTGCCAGAAAAGGAACAAATCTGGGGTCAAAACCGGGGTCCACCATCCGAATGTCCATCAAGGCCTTCTTAACAAAAGCAAAGAAGGGAGTGATGGAGAACGTATGGAGGAAGCGTGGACCAGGAAATTCGGGGCGCCATGCACGAAAACTAAAGCCCAGGTAAAAAATACCATAGCCATTCCATCCGGTATTCTGTGTAAACAGACGCATTACCAAAGATGCAACCGCAAGCCTAATTTTAATTGCAATATCAGGGAGATTTTTCCCTCCCAAGTCATGGTCCATCTTAACAACAGCACGTCGTAATGGCTCACGACAACGGCCATCACGCCCATCCCAGAAAAACATGAAAATTTTATTTTCATTTGCTTTCAACATCATGGCAGTTTGCAAAAAAATACAGCCAACAAAGGTAATTAGCGGCACAATGACCGCGTTTACCAACTGGGACTTGAGTATAGGAAAGGTTACGGCCTTCCCAAAACTGTAAGCGAGCATCGATCTTAGAATTACAGTCTTCCCAGCCCTTCCGTCCATCAAGGTCACTAGAGAAATAAAGCCCGACTGACCTAAATTGGGTTTTACCCCATAAAACGGGGAAAACAGACAAATCATCCTGGTCCCAGGCACCACAAGCATAACCAATGGACTTCTCAAGATTTAAGCACCCACCAGAAAACTGCAAAAACCGAAGAGTAACCTCATAGGCTAAAAGAAGGCAAAGCCTAGCTTTAAGTGAAAACTGAACATCGTCAGCAAAAAGCCCAATCTTTTTCTTCTCCTGCATGCCTGGAATATGAACGCCTTTGATGTTCATGTTGGAACGAATAGCAACAGCATACACCTCGATGTAAATAACGTACAGGAGAGCAGAAAGTGGGCATCCCTGTCTGACCCCCCGTGTAATGGGGATCCAAGCAGAGAAAGACCCATTTACCTCGACCACGCTACCAACAGCATTATACATAGGGCGAATCATATCGATGAAGGGAACAGGGAAATTTAGTTACCTGAGGATTTTCCAGAGCTGGCCGTGGTTCATCCGGTCAAAGGCGTTCCTCTGGTCGAGGCAAAGTATGGCAAGAGGAGATTTCAGAGTCTTTTCACGTTCAATCATTGAACGTAAAAGAAGCAGGTTGTCATGAATTCTCCTACCTGGTATGGAACAGGTTTGATGGGGATGGATAATATTGCCCACACATTTGCCAAGCCTAAGGGCAAGAACCCTGGCATACAATTTATAGTCAACATTAAGTAGGCTAATAGGACGCCAGTTCTTTACCCGGGTATGCTTTGTATCAGGCTTGGGAACAAGCGTGATAATGCCCTTCTGCTGAGAGCGAGAGAGCAACCCACCCAGCACAATCTCATTACAGGTTTGAACTAGGACTGGGGCAAGTACGTCCCAAAACTTTGCATAGAACTCAAGAGGAAGACCATCACTTCCTGGAGTCTTATTTGGTTTCGTGAGAGTTTTAGCTCAAGTGAGTTCCCACAGACCAAAAGGTTCGCCCAGTTTTTCCCCTTGTTCATCCGATAATAACGGCAAATGGGAAAGCATCTCGGTATCATGATCTTCGTTTACCGGTTCGCTTTGGTATAATTTCAGAAAGAACATTTTAAATTCGTTCAAGATGGCTTTTGGACATGA
>JAHWFP010205998.1:0-48291 GCA_023313725.1 Lithobius niger | reverse complement strand
CGCCCCTCCACCTTCCTCAATCGGCGGTTGGTTTCCGCCAGTTGCTAAACGCGGAATCTCTCACGCGGAAGGGCGGACAACCAATTTCGATTTCAAAACCTCTTCCCCCCCACGATCCGGCTATGACAAAATTCTTCTTCAGGTCGACGGGAAAAGGTGCCCCATCCAAGAAGCGGTATTCTACGTTCCCTGAGGCGGAGTACTTCCCAGAGAAAATGAACCTTGAGTTGGACTCTACCATTCGGACCCCGCAGTTCATCCGCACACCAATACAACAATTCGACGAGGACGAGATACTACTACGTTGCAGCATTCGCGCTAACTCACATGCGGAACTTGCCTACTCCGCATCTACGGCAGCTCTCAAGAACCTCGTAACTGACGTACCCTCTCTCAGGGAAAATCAAACTGTAAAGGAGTGTCTTCATATGATGAAACGGGCCTCGTCGTTTCAACGGGACAGCCTGAACTGGTCATCGCGGCTCCTTTTAAACTCTGTGTTTCGGAAGAGGGATGCACTGCTCGAAACGGCGTCAAACATCCCCACGGACGTTGCCGGCCAGTTACGGTTGACACCAATTCACGGGTCGACGGAGGTGTTCGGAGGAAAACTACTTCAGCTTGCACCAGAACTGAAAGAGAAGACCAGACCACCCCACGCGGGGACTTCGGGCACCAGAGGGAATCGAATGAGGACCAGGCCTTCAAGCAGGAATTTTCCCAACTACCCGCACTACACCCAAGATGGTAAGGAGAGGGGCTTTGGGAGAGGTGAGAGGAGAACGGACCTGCAGCCCTTTCGAGACAATCCCGGGCAACAGAGAAGCAGAGGACAAGGAGGGAGACAGAGGGGTAGAGGCGCGTCCCGAGGGAGAGGGAGGAGAGCCAGCAGCAAACCTTGACGCCCACCCCGGGCAGTCTCCCCCCACTCACTGTCAGGTGGGGGGGAGACTGGCGAAACACCTCAGCAACTGGGAGAGGATTACGGACGATGCATTCATCCTGGACACAATCAAGTTCGGGTATCACCCCCCCCTAATCTCGTCTCCAAGGCTCACCGACAAGGCGCCCGGGAAGGCGTGTCAGACCGTCAAGACCCCGGAACTCCGCATGGAGGTGGAGAAGCTTCTTCTGAAAGGGGCCATCGAAGAATCTCCTCCAGGTTCCAAAGGCTTCTGGAGCCCGGTGAGGGTCATCCCGAAGAAAGGCGGGGGGACCCGGCTGATTTTCAACCTTCGTCTGCTGAATCGCCATATCCTGAAAGAGAAATTCAAGATGGAGACGATCGGGAGGATTCGCGAGGCACTGCGGAGCAAGGAATACACGGTCTCTCTAGACCTCGAAGACGCGTACCTCCACGTCCCACTACACCCCGCAGTTCGACACCTCTTCCGGTTCCTATGCGAAGGAACATCGTTTCAATTTACAACCCTGCCATTCGGGTTGTCTACAGCGCCGCAAGTCTTCACCCGGATCCTGCGTCCTGTTCTCGCGACACTTCACCAGGAGATGATAAAAGTACACGCGTACTTGGACGATTGGCTACTCCGCCACCTGTCGCCGAACGTGCTTATTGTCCAGATGAACAGGTGCGTGCAGTTGTTTCATGCGCTCGGACTGGGGATAAACTGGAAAAAGTCAAGACTTGCCCCCAGCCAATTTTTCGTGTTCCTCGGGGTAGATTTCAACTTGGTAACGTGCAAGGTCCGGCCCTCACAAGAGAGAGTGGAGAAAACAGTAGCCTCACTACGGAACCTCCACGCCAGGACGGAAACGTCAGCAAAGGAACTCGCATCGACAATCGGTATGTTAGATTCCAATGCAACATTGGTACCACTGGGCCGGTGGAGAGTGAAACCCGTCCACTGGTTCAGAAAAGAAGAATGGAACCCAAGGCAGTCTTGGAACGACGTGATACTTCTTCACGAATTCCCAGACATGACATGGTGGATGTCAGAGGAAAACCTTCAGGTGGGTGTACCTTTGAAGGAAGAACGTCCGGAGTTACTCCTATTCTCGGATGCGTCATCCACAGGGTGGGGAGCCCATCTAGGAGATTGGACAGCGGCAGGAATTTGGACGCCAGCGGAATGCGGTCTACACATCAACGTGTTGGAATTGAGGGCTGTCAGGAACGCAGTTCACTGTTGGAAAAAGGAAATCTCGGGAATGAACATCGGTGTGATGTCCGACAACTCTACAGCGGTAGCCTACATCCGTCGGGGAGGGGGGACACACTCCAAAACCTTGATGCAGGAGACGTCGCTTCTAATGCAACTCTGCGGGGACTTCAGGATCACTCTGATACCCAGACACATTCCAGGGAGGCTCAATGTTTGGGCCGACGAGCTCTCCAGGAAGAACGAAATGCCAACAACGGAATGGAAACTCGACCCAAATGTGTGTCTTGGTCTTTTTGCAACATGGGGAACCCCGATGGTCGACCTATTCGCAACAAGAAACAACTCGCAGTTGAGGAACTTTGTGTCCCCCTTCCCGGACCATCTAGCATGGGCGACAGATGCCTTTTCCATTCCATGGAAAGGGATGGATGCTTACGCGTTCCCACCTTTCTGCCTTCTCCAACTCGTTCTGAACAAGATCAGAGAGGATTCAGGTTCATACATTCTTGTTGCACCGTTGTGGCCAGCCGCGACGTGGTTCCCAGACCTACTAGAACTGGCGAAAGAAGATCCGATTCATCTCCCAGTAACCCCCCGATTCCTGTCTCAAAACCGCGGGAGGACGATCCACCCGTCCCCAGAGGTGCTTCATCTTCACGGGTGGAGACTTTAAGGGGACACCTGACGCGTGAAGGTTTCTCAGAGGAGGTCACGAACAGACTCCTTCAGTGCGTCCGGAGCTCGACAGTTAAGATGTATGAAAGCAAATGGAGACGCTGGTTCAAGTGGGCGACTGAACAAGGCTGTGACCCATGTGACCCCCCGGTGGTGGCATGGTCACAATTCCTGGAAGAACTGTTTCAAAAGGGCCTTTCCCCAACTTCCATCAAGGGTTATCGGGCAGCAGTAAACTCCGTGCTGACCTGCTTAGGCAAGTCGTCCGTCGGAGCGGACCCTAGGATCTCGCAAATGATCTCATCATTCGAGAAAGCGAGACCGAGGACGAAGAAGTTGTTCCCTACATGGAATCTCCCTCTTGTGTTAGATAGTTTGACAAAACCACCTTATGAACCACTCCATGGTGCGAATGCCATGCTTCTTACTCAGAAGACGGTGTTTTTAGTGGCACTGGCGTCGGCAGCACGCCAAAGCGAGTTAGCAGCCTTCGCAAGAGACGATGGGTTCCTTCGTTTCGCCAGGGACTGGTCCTCAGTCTCTCTGGTCTTCCCGGCTTGTTTCCAGGCGAAGAATTCCAGACCGGACGTAGCACAGAAACCCGTTGTGATCCACGCCTTGGGGACGAAGAAGTCTGGAGAACGGAGCAGCGAACCACAATGCCCAATAAGAGCGCTCCGATACTACATTGACAAGACTTCAACATCATTGCAGGCAGTAAGACAAAGAACGGGTTACACACCGCTGTTTCTCGACGTCGACTCGGCTTCAGGCGAAGTATTAAACAAGAAGGTGACCCCCTTTAAACTTGGAAGCTGGATATGCCAGGTGATCAAGAGGGCGTACGAACTGAGCCCGGAACACCCGGACGTCCCAAGTACGATTCGGGCACATGAACTCAGGGCACTAACGGCCTCATGGGCATACGGATGCGGGACCCCGTTAGACGAAGTTGTAGCAGCGGGATCGTGGAGGAGCAGGAACACCTTCATTAAGCATTATCTGAGGGAAACCTGCGGTGAGAGTGGACGTAGCGTAGTCGAACAGCACGTGGTCGCCGGGTCAAAACAAAACCGGCAGACGACAGTGCGGAAGACCGTTCAGTGACAGACGGACACAGGTGGATAGGATGTTGGCAGTGCGCTCTGAGAATTGCGGACACGAGAGAGAAGCGCACACCAGACGACAGCCACATCACATAATTTCGGCAGGCAGAAAAAACCATAACGCCGAAAACCAAAGAAAGAAGGAGGGAGGAGACTCGAACATCCAGACAACACATGAGGTGAGTTGATTGAGTAAGGTTATTGGACTTAGTGAAAGAATTTTTTACTTTGTACTTACCCCTTCTCGTTAGTTGCCCGCCGCCTTTCCGACAAAGTCAGCATGTAGACTGGAGGTAAGTATTTTGCAGATAGTAAGAAATGAAAATTTTAACTTGTTAAAATTAGTTTTTACTATCCTAAAAATACTTACCTCCAGTAAAACCCGCCCTGCCTCCCCGCTAACGAACAAGAAAGGTTCAAAAAGCGAATGGGGTTTTCCCCACGAGGCAGGCGGCTGCAGCGCCAGCGCTGGTAGCGCGCCTAGCGGGAAAAGAGGGCAACTGACGTTGAAAGTCATAAATTCGGGATTTATGGGTGGTTGAGCATGGGAAAGCAAAATTAAACGAATTTAGCATGTAGACTGGAGGTAAGTATTTTTAGGATAGTAAAAACTAATTTTAACAAGTTAAAATTTTCATTTTTTTCTTCTATCTTTACCTTCAGTAGAACCCACCCAGCCTCCCCGCTTCGCAGAACTCGTAGTTTTCCTGATTGCGACTGGTTCGAAATAAAGTGATTTTACAATGGCTGACGTTGCCTTATTAAAGACAATGACGCATGCGCACCAGGTGCCTGAGAGGCTAACCTCGTTGCATTGCTGGTTTTAAGGTACAGGGGTTTAAAAATGTGGGTAAGAAAAGCAAATCGAAAACGATTTAGCACATACTGAAGGTAAGTATTTTAGGATAGTGAAAAACCAATTTTAATCAGTGTTAAAATTTACGTGTCTTTATTGCCAAAACTACTTACCCTGGTAATTTAGCATTACATTCCTCGAATGTGATGTTCCCCTGGAGGTTACTCCCGGTTCGAAGACGCCTGCTTGCATAGCCCACCGCACATGCGCGGCGCGGTCCTCCCATATAAAAGCGACAGCGCGCACGCTATCGGCATTTCATTTTCCTCCAGAGGTGTCTCCTCGCCACCTCGCTCCCCGGTTCCCCGACTGTCATTTGGAAAATCGGATTCCTCGCCGAAGATGGCCACCGCTTCGAAAGCTCCTCCTTCGTCAGACGCTCATCCTCGTGCTCTTGCTCACTTCGATCTTGGCAGCCGTTGGGCTTTCGCCCTCGACCTCGCCGCTTACGACCCAGCCCGCACGACACCTCTTGATGTCACGTCTGCTCCTGCTGTCGCACCGCCCGACTCTCCAATCCTCCCGGGCCAGCGCACGCCGCCTCCCGCCCCACCGGACCTGTCATCCCTCCAGCACGACCTTCAAGTCGCCAAGGACTCCTGCCGAGCAGCCAAGCGGAACCTCCGCCGTGCGACACTTATCCACTCTCCGGACCGGAACTCGCTGCTCGACCTGTCATCCAACTCTTCACGGAAAGGCCTCGGCGTCAGCCGCAGTGTCGTGCGGGAGATTGTACACGACACCGTCCGTCACCTCCAAGTCAATCCGATGCCACCTTCCTCCTGCACGTCATCGATGCGCAAGGCCCGCACCCAGGACTGGGTTGCGTCCACGTCAAGCCACGAAGGACACAAACGTGCCGCTTCTTCTACTCCGACTATGGCACCCAAACGCAAGTTGTCGTCGCGTCACCCTCTGTCGCCCGCCCCTGCTGCCGAGAAACGTATCAGGTTCCTGGACGACACTCCTGATGAATCCATCCTGTCGCTCGCAGCTCTTTTAAAGGCTGTTGAGTTGACAGTCCCGGACTGCTTCCTGTTCAAGCCCACTCAGATGCCGGATGCCCCTGTCATCAGCCGTGGCCTAAAGACAGGCCTCGGATTTGCCTTACGGGACAAGGACGCCAAGCCCCGCTGCTCCCTGGGTCAATCAACGACACTCCTAACGTGTCTCCTCCGCAACGAAGGCTCCCTACTCGGCAAAGGTGATCGTTCTTCTCCACGACAAAGAACCTCCTACGCCGCTTTGTCCTACGCCACTTTGTCGTTCTTCTCCACGACAAAGAACCTCCTACGCCGCGACCTGTCCGCGAAAACAGCTTCTTCCGATCCTTTGGAGACGGCGCCACCAACCCCCGCAATTTTGACACCTACTCGGAGTGCGAGTTTGTTTGCAGCAAAATCAAAATGGATTTCGGGACTTCGTTGTCAATATCCAAGGAAGCTGATGTCCCAACCTTCGTTCTGTACGAAAACGACAAATGCATTCGGCTAAGCTTACGCGCGGCCTCTCAAGCGGATGTCCTCTACACGGTCATCCATCAATGCCCTATGTGAAAAGCTTTCGTCCAATGTCACTCCGGACGAGATCAAGAACCTGTCGTCTCTAATTTCTCGTCTCTTCCAAAAAGCCAACTTCGCTACATACCACGCCATGAACTGGGCAACGAGAGCACTGTTCAACAACACCCTTCTCCGCGGCATAGCCTTGTCGTCTGCAAACAACCTAAACGTCTCCATACGACACCGACTCAGAAACCAACCGATCCACGAGTCAGACACGCTCTTCCGTGGGTTAATTCCGACACTTGCTCCTCACCTTGACGCTTCAAGAAAGCCCAATCCGCAAAAGCAATCCACGTCCTCAAACCGCTCGTTCTCGAAGTACAAACAATCCAACCTTCGTCCCCCAGACGATTGGCACTAGAACACGGCGTCATCAATCTCCAACCGCCCGAACGACACTGCCGCCTCCCAGCAGCGGAATCAACAGCCTTTTCGGACCGACGTTCCTCGCTCCCGCTCCGGCCAACGCTCCCAACAGAAGCACGCCGCCACCCCCGACCGAAGGAGCCGAGTCTCATCTCCCGGGGGTAGAAGCAACTACCGCATAAACCAATAATGACGCCTTGTACCTAGCTGGTCTCCCTGTCGGAGCCAGACTATGTCACTTTTTTCCTGCCTGGCAAGAACTGACTCCCAACTTGGAAATCCTATCGATAATAAAACACGGCTTTCGTTCAACGTTCCTACATCGACCGCCGCTGTAACCATCCCCTCCATGGGACTTCTCGCCCCAAACGACACCGTCCCTGTCGCACGAAGTTTCGGAACTACTACGGAAAACGGCGATCCGACAACACCTCAACCCGGGCCCGGGTTTTTACAGTTCAATCTTCACCCGCCCCAAGAAATCAGGAGGCTTTCGTCTGATCTTCAACATGAAACCTCTCAACAAGTTCATTCACAACGAACACTTCAAAATGGAAACTTTCGACTCCATCCGCCTATCGTTCAAGCCTATCGACTGGACAGTCTCCATCGATCTAGAAGACGCTTACCTTCGTGTCCCCCTTCATCCGGCAATAACCCATTACTTTCGTTTCATCTACGACCGGAAAGTCTACGAATTCCGCTGCCTTCCCTTCGGCCTGAATGCAGCCCCAAGAATCTTCACGCTAGTTGTAAAACCAATCCTGGCGAATCTTCATCAACACCAAATACAGGCCAACGCTTATCTCGACGACTGGGCCCTCAACAACCCAGATCCCTTCAAACTGGAACTCGACAGGGACAGAACCATCTCTTTGCTGAACAGTCTTGGTTTCGGCGTAAACCTATCAGAATCACGCCTCCTTCCAGCACAAGTCTTCACGTTCCTCGGAGCCACATTCGACCTTCGGTCGGCTTCAATTTCCCCGTCACCGGAACGTATAGAAGACCTCTTACGCCACATCCGACTCTTCCGTCTGCAGCCAAGCTTCTCCGCCCGGGAGCTGAAC
The DNA here is from genome assembly GCA_023313725.1 of Lithobius niger. Taxonomy (NCBI): domain Eukaryota; kingdom Metazoa; phylum Arthropoda; class Chilopoda; order Lithobiomorpha; family Lithobiidae; genus Lithobius; species Lithobius niger. The sequence goes on along the minus strand of JAHWFP010205998.1, from coordinate 40,530 downwards.
TCCCTCATCGGGAAGATGGACGCAATGGCCAACCTAGTTCCTCACGGATGGTGGATGGTAAGACCCTTCCATCATTGCCGGATAGACAATCATTCCATCGATCAGAGCACTCCGGACAAGCAGATCCCGTTCAACGAGGACTTCCCCTTCGAGTCCCTTCTCTGGTGGTCAGACGTCAGGAACTTTTCAAAATCCCAACCTCTACACGAGCCTCCTCCCGACCTCCTGATCTTTACGGATGCATCAAGAACTGGCTGGGGCGCACACCTAAACAACCTGGAAATCTCCGACCTTTGGCCTGCCTCCCGCAAAGATCACATCAATGTACTGGAACTTTGAGCGATCCTTCTTGCTCTTCAACACTTCCTTCCCCTAATCCAAGACAAGGTTATACAGATCCAGGCCGACAACACAAATGTCCTAGCCTACATCAAGAAAGAAGGCAGGACAAAATCAAGATCCCTCCACAGGCTGATCCGGAAATCTTCAACGTGTGTATCCCACACAACATCACCCTTCCGCCGCTCCACATCCCAGGCAACAGGAATGTAATTGCAGACTCTCTATCACGCCAGAAGCCACCGACAGGTGAATGGTGCCTCAAGAAATCCATCTGTGAATCTCTCTTCAACATCTGGGACAGACCGATGCTAGACCTATTCGCCACAAGGCACAATGCCAGACTTCCCCATTGCAACAGCCCGATCCCGGACGACTCTGCAATAGCAGTGGACGCTCTCATGTTCCCATGGCACAACCTGTTCGCCTACCTATTTCCACCATTCAAACTACTTCCACAAGTACTTCGGAAAATAGAAGAAAGCCAAAGTCTGTTCATTCTAATAGCCCTCCTCTGGCCATCGGCGGCTTGGTTCCTGCTCCTTCTAAACCTAGTAGTCGACACTCCAAGAAGTCTCCCTCTTCTACCAGCTCTTCTGTCACAACAGAAAGGAACAAAACTACACCCGAATCTTCCAATCCTAAACTTACACGGGTGGCTACTATCATCAAACTCCTCAAAAAGGCTGGAATTCATCAAGAAGAGGCTGAACGCATCGCATATAAAGCAACCAGGGAATCAACAAACCGCATGTATGACAGCCACTGGTCCAAATGGATTCATTGGTGTATCGCAAAACGTACAAATCCAATCAACCCCTCTCTGCCCGAACTTTTAAAATTCTTCGGTGACCTATTCAACAACGACAAACTCAAAGGCTCCACTATCCTTGTCTATCGATCCGCATTAAACTCCGTCTTCAAAGCCGCTGGTCGCACCGCCCTACTGGAAGACTACCGAATTTCTGCCTTGCTACGCTCATGCGAAAACGATCGCCCTACTACAAGACGTTCCGTAACCGACTTGGACCTTTCCATTGTCTTACAATCATTAATGGAGGACCCCTACGAATCCATGCAAGACAGCTCACTCCACCTAATGACCCCCAAAACTGTCTTCCTCGTGACCCTTGCAGCAAGTCTAAGATGCTCTGAGATTCAAGCCCTCTCTGCGGACCCGGCATACTGCATCTTCGGCTCAAACTTCTCTTCCGTCACACTTTTTCCTAGAGCATCCTTCAGAGCCAAAACTCAAAAACCTTCCGAGCCTTCGAAACACATAACATTCCCTGCCCTCTCAAACCTCGTCAGAAACAAACCTGAACGTCTCCTCTGTCCGGTCAGAGCTCTCCGCTTCTACCTAGCCCGCACACAGCATGAAGAGGCGGAAACCAACTTTTCCTCCCAGTGGATCTCCAAACCGGCGCCATTGTATCACGCTGGATCAAGAAAACAATTGAGGCAGCTTATGACAAACACGAATTGAGCAACAGCATGAGAGTGACGGTGCATGAAGTGAAAGCTATCTCCGTATCTTGGGCCCACCATAACGCCACCCCAATTGAAGAAATCCTGGTAGCAGCATCATGGCGCCACCAGTCCACCTTCACATCTCACTACCTGAGAGACATGTCAATGGACGAATCCGGACTACATCGGCCGGGACCGATCATCGCAGCCAGAACCGTGGTCAAGCCCCCTTAAACACTCAGAACGAAGCAGAAGCAAGATCCATGAGGGAAGCAAGTTCCACCCAGCTAGAAGCAAGACCCTCAGACAACGGTCCTTTTCAGGACCACCAATCTCTACGAAAAAGACCAGATTCCTTTCAAGCTTCACTGTTCTCAATAAAGTGCGAATTTTTCTCTTACAGATAAAGAATTCATGGGCCTGCTTGCATCCCTGGGCGCTCGTACAGGCGGTGCCCGCCACCAGCTCTGATGAGGTCAACTGGTAATGCTAAATTACCAGGTTAGGTTGTTTTGTCAATAAAGAAAGAACATTTTGCCGGCCCCTAGTCAAGCTGGCTAAAAATGGTTTCTTTTTGCCTAAAACATACTTAACCTAACTCCTGCCCTGTCTCCCCTCTCGAGTCACCGCCTGAAACATTGAGAGTAAAATGAATGCCGATAGCGTGTTCGCTGTCGCTTTTATAAGGGAGGACCGCGCCTCGCATGCGCGGTGGGGTATGCAAGCAGACGTTTCGAACCGGAAGTAACCTCCAGGGCAACATCACATTCGAGGAATGTAATGCTAAATTACCAGGTTAAGTATGTTTTAGGCAAAAAGAAACCATTTTTAGCCGGCCTGACTGGGGGCCGGCAAAATGTCCTTTTTATAGCCGACGAAAATATATATTACCTGTTTTACACTAGCAGTTTCCCCCTTCGAGCTATTGTATCGCCTAGAACTTGAAAGTTGCCTTCCCTGCCGGGCTCGTACGTTCTTGCGCATGCATCAGGCTGGTTATATAAACCCTTTGCGCAGCGGCAGTCGACATCATTTTTCCTAGGGCGTTCGCCGCGTTCATCGAAGGCTACGAAGAGTGTCATTTCAACGCCATCCCCGGCCTCTATCCACCAGGCTGCTCCCTCACCGCTCCCATCACCGTATGAGGACCCTTCTTCAACGGCGCCTGCCATCCCGACGTTACCTACCGACGCAGGCACCCCTCCGCTTCCAGCCCCGGGTTCGTCATTCGACACCTCCGTGTCGCAAGCTCCTTCAACTGTGCAACCGGACGCTCTGCTCTCCTCCGCTTCTGCTAACCGTGTGGTGGTTTCATCTGCTGTGCCCTCCAGAACATTACCTCCGCTTGCGGTAGATCCGATTGACACGTCGGCACCTCCGGTCCCCGTCAAATCATCGCCAGCCACTCTCTGGCAACAATCAAAGAGGAATCTCCGATTACCCGGATTCTCTAGTTATTCGGTGTGGCAGTTTGACGATGCACCGACCTTCCTCCCGGCTTTCCACGGCATCAACCCCAACGTTAAGACAGTAGAGGGCAATCTGCCATGTTCCCCTTGCCGCTCCAAAGCAACAGGGGTTACGTTTGGCTTTCGAATGACACCGGCCTAAAAACCATTCTCATTCTCTGCGCCTTCGACTCTTCCATTCGGTGAGATGTCCGCTTATGTCAACCCTCTGAATCTCATACGCATTCCTCTCGCCCAATATTTCTTCGGCTTTCCTCCGTGCCACCGCTGTACCAACGGTTCACTGGGACCTGTCCTCTTCAGTCTGTTTTTCCGGACTGCTCTTCCCTCTGTGCGCATCCTGCCCGGACACGGCGGTGGACCCTTCTTTTCGCCTACGTCGTCCCGGTATCCTTTCCAAAAAAAAAAAAAAAAAAAAAAAAAAACAGACAATACTACAACGCATGCCTTCTTCCTCCAGTTGCACCCATGCCTCCGCTTCGGCCTCCGCACCCAATTTTCCACCGGCTACCTACAACAACCGCCCACTGCCATCTTCTTTGCACCGTCAATCCACCACGCATTGTCCCGAATCCTCCGGGTTCTATTAAATTCTCCAGTCGTTCCTGCGTCACGACGCCACTCCTAGCCTACCTTCAGCTCTTTGTTGTGCTTCACCCATTCTGCCTCCGCAACTACTTCTGCAAATTCGTCCTACCTGCTTCCTCCATGTCATCGTCTGTGCCTCCGCTCTTCAGCCTCCCGCAAGGTAAGAGGATTCATATACTACTTTGATCTCTTCACCTTGTTCCCATATGAATTGACGTCTGCATGCGATGATGTTCTGTAACCATAATACGTTAAATATTTAATTATAACTCTTTCGCCATACCGCACCCCAATCTCACTCCTACTGGATGTGGATAGGAATGGTTTAAGTCCCCGTTCCTGCTAACCCTCCGTTTGGGTAGACACCTCCGCCCACGAGTGAAAGTGGTTGGGACAGCAGACTGGTCTTCATCGGGACATATAGTGCCTGGGGATGCCGACTCGTACTGCGGGAAATTAGCCTCCGGCCTGGGGACTCCTTGAACCTAGCCCCCCCTCCAGGTTAGCCACAAACGACCATCCCCCTCGGACTCCGGTGTCCCTCTTCGTCTCACGGACACCTAACCTTCGAGGCAGCCAAATACATCACGTTGGTCCAGCCTATGGAAGCAAATTCAACTTGCAGAATCCCACTTCCATTACGATTCCATCTTCTTATGAAGAAGACAAAGCCATTTTTTGATGCTGTGTACGTGCAAGTTCACATGCCGAGATTGCCTTTTCTACCTTTGCAGCAGCATTAAAGAAACTTATGCTGGAAAACCTGACACGGTCGATCACCCCCTAATCATAAGTTTTTCACAGTCTCACCGAACGATCCTTCACCTTCCAAAACCACAGTTTTTTTGCTGGGGAAATCCTGTCTTTTCTTTGAAAATGGTTTTAGTCGGCGTGATTCTGTTCAACAATTGGCAACCAGCACCCCGGTGGACATTTTAAGCCAATTGAGACTTTTACCAATCCACAAGTTTGAATTAGAGGAATTGGCAACTTGGCAACCAGGACAAATATTTTAATCGCCAACCTGCCCAATTTAATCGCCAACTGGCTAGTGGCTGGTGGATTTCTGCACCCATACACATTGGCTTCATCGACTACTGTGCGAAGCTGGTTCTTAACGGCCAAGCCCATTCGTTCGTTTCGCAACATGGAATGGCGAAATTTCTTGGACAACATGGTTCCTCTTCAGAACCTCCCGGTCGACAGCATTCGCTGGTGGACAGACCCACCCAACACTCAAGTAGGGCCTACTCTTCACTGACGCCTCCTACTTAGGATAAAGATTAGTCGATTACATCACGAAGGTCATCAACATTCTGGAACTTGGACGGAAGAAGAACGAAATCTTCACATAAACGTTCTCGAACTTTGAGCGATTCATATCTCAGTCTAAGCTTGGGAAAATTTCCTCCAAAGAAAAGTGATTACTGTCATGACCGACAACACTTTATGTGAAGAGAGGAGGAGAAACACTTTCAGCAACCATGATGCAGAAAACATCCAAACTTTTCCAGCGCTGCAAGAAAATACATATCTGCAACTCGGACGCAACGCAGGAAAGCTAAACATCCTGGCAGACGAGTTGTCCAGACAGAAGGAGATCCCAACAACCGAATGGAAACTCGATCGGAAGATTTGTCAGGCTGTATTTCTGAAGTGAGGAAGCCAATAGCATACCTATTCGCTACAAGATTAAACTACCAACTGCCGAATTTTCTAGCCCCCATTCCACGAAAGCTAGTGCAACAGATGCAGTCTCATGAACAGGAATATCTGCATTCGCATGTCCTCCGTTCTCCGTGCTTCAAGCATCTCTGAACCAGATCAGATGATCGCAAGGGGAATTCACCCTTGCAGCTCCCTTTGGCCAGCAGCTCCATCGTTTCCAGACCTAATGGACCTGAAGAGGGTAGATGGAATCCCTCCCCCAGTGTCAGAGTTCATCCTAACCCAATACAACGGAAGGTCGACCCGCCCATTCCCGGATATTCTTCATCTTCACGGGTAGAGACTCTGACAACTAATTTTCAATCCGATGGCTTCTCCGCTTATGTCACCGTAAGACTCTTACTCTACCACAGGAAGTCCACAATAAGGAATTATGAAACCAAATGGAAAATCTGGTTCTATGGTGTAAATCAAGAAAATTTGACTCTACAAACCCTTCAGAAACTATTTTAACTTCACCTCTTGAAGATATGTTCAGAAAGGATCTTTCGCCCGCTGCATTTAAAGGCTACAGGTCAGCCATAAATTCCGTCATATCTTGCATGGGAGAAGGTGATCAACAGCAACATCATCTCTCATCTGACGCTCGCTTTTGAAAATACAAGATCTAAGACCAAACAGCTTTTTTCCAAACGAGCTTTTACTATTTAACTCTGTTATGCTCATTCTCGAAAAGAATATACTAACTGTATTTTGCGAATTTTCTATGGTTTTTCCGACGGCAAAGTTGTTATCTCGTTGTTTTTAACGTGATCCCTACGAGCCTCATCACTCGGCCTCAATTTTACATTTATCTAAAAAATACAGTCTTTCTGATGACTCGCTTCGGCTCCAGACAAAGCGAGCTGGATGCTATGTCAAGGGAAGACAATAACCTCAGGTTCTCAAGGGATTAGTCAACAGTGACTGTTAACTTCCCTACCTAATTCAGAGCAAAAAAATGTTAAAACAGTTATAACAGCTAAGCCAATCATCCTAAACCATTAGGGCCGATTGTTGATGCAGAGGGGATGGAGAAGACACAATGTCCAATTCGTGCTCTTTGCTATTACATCGAAAGAACATATTCCTGCAGCAAGATCCAAGACAGGAGAAAGAAAGGTTCCACTGTCAGCTTTATTCCTGCAAGTTGACTCCACCAACGGAGAGATCCTTCCACGCCCCATGACACCAGTCAAATTGGGAAAGTAGATTTGTGCAGTCATCGAAAGGACATATGAATTAGGACCTACCCACCTAGATCTTCCGAGCGAGGTATGCGCTCATTAACTGAGAGTTCTTGCGGCCTCCTGGACTTGCACTTCAGGAACTCTATTCAACGAAGTAGTTACAACATGTTCTTGGAATAACCACAACACCTTCATCTCTCCCTACTTAAGTGATAACAGTGCTTCGAGAGAAGGATCAACATTAAAGGAACACATTGCGGCTTGATGCAAAGTTGGGCAGCAACAGTGCGACTTATCACGGGAGAAAAGTCACACGGGAGAAAATTCGAGACTCCGTGAACAATACTTCAAGGTCACAGTGCTTCGTTGACAAACACAATACAGAGATTCAATGGACTTTCTCTAAATGAGAAAGAAAACACTGAAAAGGATTCATAGTGCACAGCACACATCACAGTGAACAGTAACACAAAGGCCACAGTGATTTTGATTTGAACATTCAGTGAAAAAAAACCTGAATCCTCACCAGTGCAACTCTCACACGGGAGAAAAGTGGCACAGGAGAAATATAACACATAGTGAGAGATAGCACAACACAATGAACTGAGAAATATAACGCAATGTTTGTGCAACAGAGACATTCACTGCAAGTGAAAGAACAGTTCTCTGAAGTGAAGGAAAAAAACTCCTAAAACCTTTAGGTGGGTAGAATTTGTCAGTTCTCATTCTCAGTCATATCCTTCAGCAGAATCTACAATCTGCGCTTCGCCTCTTCTCCGATGTGGGGCTAGGATGCAACGAATCCAATCGCGTCCCCAATTAGCAAAGATGTTTGTTTTTCTGGGTGCATAACTCAACCTAGGAAATTTTCTAATCCAGCCATCGCCAGACAGCATCCAGAAGCTGCTCAATTCCATACGAGATCTGTTACGGCCAGCGTTAATCACATGGACTTGGCATCTGTCATAGGTCACTTGGATTCTTGCGCCACTTTTGTACCATTGCGTGGACCAGACCCATGTGCTAGTTTCCAAGGGAAGATTGGTTTTCCCCAGTAGTCTTGGGACAATGTCATATCACTTGAAAATTTGCTACGTCAGTCTCTAGTGGTGCTTCACGAGACCAACCTGAGCTGGAGGTTCCCGTTCACCAAACTCCTCCAGATGTTCTATTTACGGATGCTTCCAGCTCGGGGTGGGGAGCCTACCTAAACGGTCTGATAGCATTCATAGGAAGGTCGAGAGAGGAGCAGCTTCTTCACATTAGAGCTTCAACCATATTCTATACTGTTCGCACTTGGGCTTCAGAGAGGAGGAGGAGCACACTCTCTACTGTTATGGAAGAAGTGTCACATCTGCTCTACCTATGTTGCAATTTGTGTGTAATGCTGCAACCCAAACGCACGGCAGGGAAGCTTAATGTGTTGGCGGACGAACTCTCTCGAACAAACAAAGCACCAACAACAGAGTGGAGGTTATTATCGGGTATTTGTCAAACAATACTTTAGTAGTGGGGAACTCCATTCGCGGATCTGTTCACCACATGTTTCAACAGTCAACTCCCGAACTTTGTGTCGCTCTTTCCAGACCTTCAAGCCTGGGCCACAGACGGGCAAGGCATCGATTGGATAGGACTGTTCGCCTACGCCTTTCCCCCCTTCTCCATGTTGCGTATGGTACTGAACAAACTTGAGACCTCAATGGACACACTATTTTGTTACATTTAGGGCAATCTCCGATCGCGATTTGTGAGGCAATAAGCTGCTCGTATGATTCTGCCCCGAATCACATCAACCACCCTCCAGAGGTGAGGACACACGAATAGCTTTCGCAGCCTCTTGGGCCTTTGGGTCTGGCGTGCCATTGGATGAATTAGTGACGACCTGCTCTTGGCGTAACAAAACACCTGCTTAGTCGTGTTGCAAAGAAATGACAGCAAAAAAGATTGAGGATTTGCACGAGGTGGATACTATTGGGGGTTACTATAGTAATATACTGTATGAAAATCATGTGCAAGAAATATCCGGGTTAATGTGGCTCGACCCGGCTTCGGTTTGATAAAGTCTGCCATTAACTAAAGGGAAGTATTTTGAAGAGAGTATGAAACAGAATTTTAGTCACTAAAATTAATTTTTACTATCCTAAAATACTTGGCTTTAGTTTAACCCGCCCTCCAACCTCTTTCTCACAGAACCCGGAGAGTTCAAAGCAATTATGAGGTTAGATGGCTGCCAGGCTTTGTTGGGAAATAGACTGGGGTGCCGTCTGGTCGGAAAGCTATGCAAAACTTTTTGTTTCTTTAAAGTTTAGCATTTTAAGCATTAAATAAACGATTTAAGCCATTAACTAAAAGTAAGTATTTTAGGATAATAAAAAGTAATTTTAGTGACTAAAATTTCTTATCTATGTTCCATGAGAACATCCATTGCCTAATATTTAGCATTCTCCTTCTCCATACGCTGTGCGATCTAGAGATTGAAGTTCTATCGTTGTCTGGTGCTGCTACCCACCGCACATGCACGGCCTCCTCGTTATAACCTCGGACAAAGGCCTGGGTTTCATCTTTCGTTCTTTAGTGCTCGTCCGGTGCAGTCTTGTGTTTTGTGCGTCTCCTTGGATTTTTTTCCAAATGCCTCGAGCAAAAGGTACTCCTTGGGATCCCCTGCCTCATGCGGGGGTCCTCGTCGTCTCCTCCGATCATCATTTCGGATGACCCGCCACCTCTGGATTCTTTGGCAGCTTCTGCTCTTCCGGCACGCTCTCCGCGTGCGGATTCTCGGTCTCCAACAGGATCTGCCTTTGAGCCATGCATTTCTGAGCTACTGACCGTTCCCGGTCCAGCTCCGAACACTGCATCCACATCTCCCATCCAGTGCGCTCAGCCGGTATCCGCCGAGGTCCTCTGGTCTCTTCAAGAGGATCCCTTGAAGGCAAAGGAACTTTACTCAAGACTCAAAGCTCCAGCTCCAGGATAGACACCTCAAGCGGAAAGCGTTCAGCTCCCACCTTGGAGGAACCCATTGACCTGTCCTCCAGACACTCTGCTTCTTCCTGGACTCTGTCTTGGGAATCAGTAGGCTGTCCGCTCTCAGAGGAATGGATACGCACCCTTATGGATTCCGCCCTGCGCTCCTTTAGCCACAAATGATCAGCCCCTCGGACTCCGGTGTTCCTCTTCGTCTCACGGACACCTGGGCCCAGCCCCCCAAGAAAATAACGGCCCTCGTCTCCCACCGCTGCAGGATCCTCAAGTATACCTGGACTTCCGACGCTGCTCCAACTCCCCTCCTCACTCGGGATCAGATGCTTCCGGGTCGGACTCCGGCACCCGCACCTTGCGCCAACCCGATCCTTCGGATTCCTCCTCCCACCAAATGCCTCCAGATCAACCGGTTGATCCAGACCCATCAGAAATCCCTCTCCCGACCTTCTCAAGGCAATAAAAATTGTAATCAGGACTGCTTTCTCTACAAGCCTACTCCGCAAGACTCCAAACCCAGCAAGATTCGTGGCGTGTCAACTGGTTTCGGCCTCCGTGACCATCTCCCTCGTCAGAATCCGATACTTGGACAGTCGACAACTTTGCTGACCACTCTCCTGCGCACAGGTGGACTCATCTTGGGAAACGAGACTCCGTTGGAACTAGACAAGGATCCTCCGCCACCACGAGCTGGCTGCGAATCTTTCCTTTTTTCTCCCAACTGGGGATGGCGCAGCTTACCCACGAAACTTCGTCACCTACCCCCAGTTGAGGGTTCCTTGCTGCAGATGTCCAAATTGACTTCGGGACATCGCTATATCTTCCTCACCGAGCAATCTTCCCCATCGCCGTAATCCGGGACTCTAGACGTCTTCCCAGGCAGACGTCCTGAACATGGCTGCCAACGCCCTCTGTGAACGACTTTCCATGGATACATCCCTGTAAGAAACCAGACAGCTCGCATCCTTGGTCAACTAGGTCTTCTGGAAGGTATACTTTGCCACGTTCCACTCAATGAACTGGCTCACACGAGCACTCTTCAATTCTACCCTTTTACTTCATGACGTTGCGCTCAACACGGCTTCCAACCTTCATGATTCCACCACATTTGTACTCCGGAACCAACCGATCCACGAGACGGAATCTCTCTTTCCTGGGCTCATCCCCAAGCTTGCCCCTCATGTAGACATCACTTGCAAGCCAAAGCCCTACAAACACGAAAGACACAGGCGCCAACGTCTGCACGGTCCTACAGGCATCACCGACCCCACCTAAGATTGGTGCACGGTCACCAGTGCGGATGCCCGGATTCCTTTTTTTTCTCCACCCCATCATGCTCGGTTGCCCTTTTCGAACAAGCGTCAGGGGTGCGGATGCAGTCGCTCCTTTGGCCGTAGTAGGACCCGGATTCCCGCAGCCGATACTCTTCCTCCAAGACTCAACAACGGCCCAGAACATCTCACTGACTATTACCAGCTGCCAATGACGGTAGGCGGCCGGCTCTCCGCTTTTTCCTACCGTCTTGGCAAGACATCACCTCCAACCGAACAATTCTCACCATCGTTTCCTGCAGATTCCTCCCGTCCTTTCTCTGCCCACCTCCACTTCGGTCCCCTCCTTGGCCACCGAATCCTTCTCTTCAGCAAGATTTCGTGGTCTTCTAGCCAAGCAGGCTATCCAGGTGGCATCCGAGCCGGATCAACCTGGATTCTACAGCCCAATCTTTCTTTTCCCCAAGAAAACGGGCGACCTCCGTTTTATTTTCAATCTGCGGCCTATCAACCGTTTCATCAAGAATCCTCACTTCCAGATGTTAACCATAGACTCCGTTCGACACTCGCTGCTTCCAGACGATTGGATAGTGTCCATAGACCTAGTGGATGCCTATTTACACATCCTGCTTCATGCATCCGTTCAACATCTCTTCCACTTCATCTACGAAGGAGTAATCTACGCGTTCACTTGCCTCTCATTCGGCCTGAATGCAGCCCCCCAGATCTTCACGCTTGTCCTAAAACCAGTCTTAGCGTGGCTGCACCAACATAGCATCCGTGCCGACACCTATCTGGACGACTGGATTCTTCCTCACCAAAATTACCATCGCCTCATCCACAACAGGAACTTCGCCCTACGGCTTCTTCGTCGTCTCGACTTCGGAATCAACTTTCCCAAATCCAACCTGATTCCTGCCCAGACCTTCGTCTTCCTCGGGGTAACATTCAATCTCCGCGCCGCTACTGTAATGCCGTCAGTATAGGGACTTGGGACTCCATAGCTTCCCTTGTCCCCTACCTATGGTCGTTGGTTCATCCGGCCTCTCCACCTCTTCAGCATAAACGAGTGGCTTTCTGGGACACCTGTCGACACCAAGCTACATCGGCTTTCCGGCAATTTCCCCACGGCTATCCTCCTTCAATGGCTAAATCTCCATTTCCTTACTCACACCGTCCCTCTTCATGAGCCAACACCCGATATACTTCTATTCTTCGACGCATCACTCCAAGGCTGGGGAGTCTACGTCGGCAACCACACGGTGTCCGGGATGTGGCCAGCCGGCACAACCGACCACATTAATGTCCTCAAATTACGAGCCATCTTTCTAGGACTCTGACATTTCCAGGACCTTCTAGCCAACCAAGTAGTACAAGTCCACATCGACAACACCTCGGCAGTCGCCTACCTCTGAAACGGGTGGGGAGGGTGGATACCCGATCTCTGCACGAGATCACCTCCGACATCCTCTACCTCTGCATTCGCCGATGTATAACCCTACTACCACTAGGCATACCGGGCAGCCGCAACATAGTCGGGGATTCCCTTTCCCGTTGGCTTCCTCCGTCAGGCGAATGGTCCCTCAAGACATCCATTTACACATATCTCTTTCTGTTTGGGGCCGGCCGTATGTCGACCTGTTTGCCACGAGATTCAATGCCAAACTTTCCCATTTCGTCAGCCCGCTCCACGACAGCCGAGCCTGGGCTGTGGATGCTCTTACAATGGATTGGAACCACCTCTTCGGCTACCGTTTCTTCCACCGAAACTACTACTGCTGGTTCTACACAAATTGTCCCAGTCAGCCGGCCGCTTCATCCTTGTCGCTCCGAATTGGCCGTCGGCCGCCTGGTTCCCTGATGACTCGCCTCACCGCCTTCTGGACATACCAGACCTGCTTTCCCAACACCAAGGGTCACTACTTCATTGGAAACCTCAGTCACTCCGGCTTCACGCATGGCTACTATCATCCAACTACTCAAAGCAACAGGAGTTCCTCCAGAGCAAACCAGCCGCATTACCTGTAAGGCAGTACGGTCATCCACCAACAAGATCTACGACAGCCACTGGCAACGATGGCTTCATTGGTGTATGCATTGGCAGGTTGATCCAGTCAATCTGCCGCTAGCTCACCTTCTCGACTTCCTCTCCGACCTCTTCAAGGAAAGACTCCTTGGTTCTACCATATTGGTATACGACTTGGCCCTCAATACAGTGTTCTGTGCAGCAGAACACTCCGGCCTTCTGGAAGATTTTCGGATCTTGGCCCTACTCAAATCCTTCGAACTCAAAACGCCCGATCATCCAGGGACAGTTTACGGACTGGGGCCTCTCCATCGTCCTCAACGCTCTGCTAGAAGCCCCATACGAACCGCTCGCTTCTTGCCGCCTCAGCTACCTGACCCGAAAAACCGTTTTCCTCACCGCAATGGCATCCTGCATCCGCTGTAGCGAGGTCCAGGCACTCTCCGCGGCAGCTTCCGACACATGAATTGCTCAGCGGATACCTTACTCCGCGAGCTTCATTCAGAAGTCCGGTGACCACACCAAACTTATTTGCATCCCAGCCTTGGCTCCCCTCACCAGAAACGAACCAGAATGATCTCTCTCTGCCCGGTGTTGCCATTCGCTATTACCTAAAGAAGTCGACGCCGCTCCGGCGCGGACGCTCCTAACTCTTCATCCTCTTCGCTTCCACTACTGGGGAAACCTCAACACACAAGATTGCTACATGGATCAAGACAGTCTTCGTAGATGCTTACAAGGCCCTGGACATAGACTGTACCGACCAGGGAATCCTAGTCACAGCCCACGAACTCCGGGTAATCTCGGCTTCCTGGGCGCATTACAGCAACATCCCCATCACCGACGTCATGAATGCTGCCTCCCAACAGTTGGAAATACCCAACAGTTTTTACAAGCCACTACCTACGAGATATGTCGGCCCAGGCGGACGGCCTATACTGCAACGGCCCCTTCGTGGCAGCCAAGCGAGTGCTCTAAAATTACCCTTAAGCGTTAAGGTCTTCCGCTGCTCTTCAACCTTACGCAATGATTTCTTCTTTCTGGGGACTGGCGTGCTACCCTAGGGAGCTCCGTCAAGTGGCACCCACCGCCTTTGACGAAGTCAGTGGAATGCTAAATATTAGGTAACGGATGTTTACATGGGACGTAGAAAGTCCTACCAGGTACAGCTGGTTAATTTTGGTTTCTATTGGCTTTATGAAAACATACATTACCTAATATCCCACCCTCCTCCCCTCTGTGTCGCTACTGGGGTGCTAAGAAGACCGAAAGATAAAGCCCAGGCCTTCGTCCGAGATCATGTAGAGGAGGCCGCGCATGCGCGGTGGGTAGCAACGCCAGACGACCATAGAACTTTAATCTCTAGATCGCACAGCGCATGGAGAAGGAGAATGCTACATATTAGGTAATGGATGTTTTCATAAGGGCAATAGAAACCAAAATTAAGCAGCTGTACCTGGTAGTTTGGACTTTTTTTATGTTCACTTTGTACTAAATCACCTTCTTGTCGTACGATTCTATGACAATGCAGAAACAGTGCGCTTCTTGAAATTCTGTTTCCAGCAGCTGTATGTAAGCTGACAGATATCCTGATGCCATCTGTTGGCAATTAGGCACACACAAAGGTTTTTTCAACTCGTTTTTTCCTACTGTTTGAAGGGCTTAACCATTTAGTAATTAATAGTCTATACTTGTTCATCCCATTGTTGATAATAGTAAAGTACGAGTCTTACTAATTCTTCGAACTTAAAAAGAATTATGCTTTTACTAAACTTTTCTGTTTTTGTCAGAAGGTAAAAATGGCGACTTCTTACCAACCAAGGAGGAAACTGAAGAATTGGAACGTGCATTGGCAGCTGTAGATAAGGATGTTAAGTCACTAGAGAAGATGTCGGTTGATAACAATGATATACCTGACTTGTCCACTTCAATGGACTTGCATGAAACATTGTTAAATGCAGAGAGCCTCTCTCAGACAATGGATGCCAGTTCATTGTCAGATTTGTCCCAAGGCAATATCACCATGGAAAATTTAAATGTGATTACAAACAGTCTATCTACTAATGATTTGAACTCCATATCTCAGGTTCTTTCTAACATCCCAACAGATACGTTGGTCCAAACTCCTCTTCCTGCCAGTATAGTTGATGGTGCCATTCTGCAGAGTCACTTGCCTGGGGTCCATTTACTCCCTGAGCTTGTACAGGGTCAGCTTCAATTGCAAGTACCAATTGGTGCTACACAGGCTACAAACTTTGTGCTTAGCCCTCAGTTATTAGGAGCAACGTTCACAACTGAAACAACTGCATCGCAGAGCACTTTCAGTAACAGTTCTACTCTGGCTACATTCCCTCAGGCATTGACACAGACCATCCCATTATCAACATCAGATGGCATAGCGATTAGTTTGCAGTCACAGTTGCAAGGAATCAGAGCTGGACAGTGGATTCTTAGTCCTGCTGATTCATCATTCACTCCTATGATATATCAAAATGGTTTTCCCATTGGTTCTCAGACTTTAACACCGCACGTATCAACCATCGGCAACCTTAAGTTTCCCTTTGCAGCATCTATGGACATGCTCAAGCATGGAGTAGAGGAAGCAGAATTGCTAGCTGCTGTAGAACAGACCCAACCATTGACTGCAATTAATGGAAGTGGCATTGGAACAGGTACAAGTTTATCTTCAGCCTCTTTAACTAGTGCATTCCCTGTTCAGTCCACCGATTCACCCAAAGAAACAGTTTCTTAGTATCTGATGGAGATACTTGTGCTTGAAGTTTCACGCAGACTGAAAATTGTATAAAGTGATTGTGTAGTTATTGTTGAAATTTGTGTACTTTGTACAGTTATTTAATGATATTGTATACTTTAATTTTTTTAGCATTCAAGACTATTCTTAAAGAATAGCTCTAGGTTCTAGATGAAGGGTCTTATCCATTATGTACAATGTAGCAGGCATGTTTACTGAGGTGAACGAATGATTTGGTACAGTTGTATTTGACTATGAAGGAAACGATGCAACTTTTATAGTTTTGAAGCGTATTTAGAATCATTCAAGTCCATTTCATCTTTTGTGACTATTTATTTATTTAATTCATTATTCATCATGTATTTGTTAGTGCATTAAGTTGCATAGTTATCATCGCTCAATCATGAACAGGCCTGAAAATGTATGTTGGAAGATGTTTGTACGATAGTATGATTTTTACGTACGATTGTCAAATGAATGCTGTCATGTATGTGTATCTTGTGTGATATTAGGATTGTGAGTATTAAGGTAAATTAATCTTGCCTCATGGTGCTTATACATTGCAAGTGGTAATCAGGCTGATAGGGTTCAGTTTCCACTTTTTTCCCCTTTAAGTTTGTCACATTCATACTGTCTTCGTTTGTTTTTCACTATTACAGCATTTAAAAGAATTAGCATCTTTGAATTGTCCAGTTTGGTTTGTCTTAAATAGTGACAAATGTACCAAATTTTTTTTTTAAATATCATCGTCGGTAGTAATATTTATCACAAGCATGAATGGAAATTGGATTAAAATAGAGTATGCATCGTAGTTCCGTAAGCTACCGAGAAAGGCACTATTACCTCCATTGACATTTTTCTTGCATTTACCTTTTAGGCACGTCCAGAATTATTAGAAAAAGTTCAGTTCACACATTTATTTTTTTTGCGTTGCTGTAATGTAGTGTGTTTGCACAGAAATCAAAACTTTTGAATGACCATAAAACCGAGCCAGATACATGGCGTCGTTTATTGCAGTTTTTCAGCATTATGCTTGTAAATACTCAAAAAATTAAGTACTATACAAAAAAAACTAAAAAAACGTTGTTTCTCGAGCCCCTATATGAGCTCTAAACCCCTTGCATCAACAATTTTTTTTTTTGGGTGGGGGGATTGGATGACCAAATAAAGCATGTCCAAAAGTCACCAAATAGCCAAATAATTTTTTTCTTAAACTACCTGCCTGCACCGATTTATTTACTTTTCCTTTTTGAAAAAGGCTTGAGAAAGAACTTATTTTTTAAGTTGCCCGTATATCTAAAAATGATAAAGCATTGTTTCACATTGTTTACTTATTAGCTCCTACTGCTTGAAAATTAACAGGCTTCACCGATAGCACTTTTTGCTGATATGATACTGGTGCCAGTACCGATATTGGTTAAGGCTGCGCCAGTAACACTTTTACCCAATCCGATCCGGTACCGTGCTGGTTGATTACGGAGAATTTGATACCGATACTGATACAAAATTTTTTTTTGTCCACAATGTGAACTAAACAAGCTCTGTCTTAACCAGAGCTTAACCAGCTTTATTCAGAGCTGGATGGATAATGCCTGTAACAAATTTTTAGTTTTGTGATTTCTGTAATACATTTTTTGTCCCGCAAGTATAATTTTTTCGGATTTATTTTTAGTTTTTGGTAAAAAAAAAAAATGTACTTCAGCTGTTGACTTGAAATTACAGTGGAACCCCAACTTTCCGGATAGTTTGGACCAAGTATTGGTTGGAAAATCGGGTGGTCGTTAATAAAATTAATGCTAATAATCGTAACTCGTAAATTTTTAGTGGATTCCGAAATAATATTAAGCAGCAGGCCTTTAGCTACACAAATATAGATATGTTGCTTAAATGGAAACCACGATTTATGAAAATACTTAGACTTCAATATTGCTTCACAAACAATTTGCGTTGCTGCAATTTTTTTGGTAGTCATTGAAACATTAGTTCTTATTTGTTCAAACACCAACTATCTTCATCAAGCTTCCTGCGTTCTGAACACACTACTGCTTCGGATCGGTCGTTGTTTGTTTTTGAAACTCGCGCACGTGACCACTGATCTTTATTCGCTAGCGCTGTTGTCACCTGGAGAGATTTGTGCCATTGGAGGGCCAGTTTTTCTTGAAGTTTTGGGTGTACGAGAACACAAAACGGCTAGTGTTTAAATGACTATCGAAAATATTGTAGCAGCATTGTTTGTGAATCAATATTGTAGTCCGAGTATTTTCATAAATCACTTCAATGTAAACGACCCTTTAACGAAAAGCCACAATAAAAAAAACTATTTTAACACTTTCGAATTAATGAAACCATGTTAAATTACTTGTCGTTTCATGTTGCATTTTCATTTTTCGTACGTGTACGCAGTTGCATGCTGTCACTTTCTTCTTGGCTAACCCCCACAATATTTAGAGACCAGTAATTTCCATTATCGCAGCTTTTTGCAGAGGTTTAAAAAAAAAACTGTACTTCTCATAGTAATGCGGTGAGTGGACGTCTGCAGAGTCAGAGAGAATATTGTTGAGGTCGCAAAATTAAAACCAGAAAATTGCAGAAAATGGGTATTTCTTCTGTCAAATAAAAAAAAAAGAGCACTCAAAAATATGAATTTTATCATCAGAAGACTAATCAGAAGTATTACTGAAGTCCCCCTCTTGTTGATTAGGATTAACAATACTATACTACTGGTTTTAGTGGGGAAAGAAGCACAAACTCACAAGCTAGTAAATTCGCAGACTCACAAACAATAAGTTGAAATCAAGCTTATGTTGTTCAATGTTGGTGTTTCGATTATTTACACTAGCCTATAAGCCACAGATAAAAGAAAAAAAAAACGCTGATACGTTTGAATAAAATTCATGGAAATAACATGTCCCTAACAATACCATATTTAAGCACGACATTTTGGGTGAAGACTTCACTCCTTGCCAGCTTTTAATTTTTGGTAACTTTCAACTGCTTGTCAGTTCTTAACTTTCTTTTTAATGAATGCGCACTAGCTCATACATTTTGTAGCTATGGCACAACACGTTGCGAAGAGAACAGACAAAGCTACGAAATAGAAGCCGCCCCTTTTCACCAGACCTTGTCATACATGATCTCTTTGGCTCCAATGGAAGGGATAGTTTATCAGAATTTATGAAAAGATTTATTACAACTGCAACGCTTTATTTTGTTGTTGAAGGGGTTTAAGCCTACCGAAACAAGTATAGTACTGTACTTTAATACTCTTGTAAAATCGGGGTCCCACTGTATCTCCATTCAAAAGCTCTCAAAAAACCTTAAAATGGTGTCTTGGAATGAAAAAAATCGGTCAGTTTTTTTGGTAGATTTATCGAAAATATAGGATTTATCATCCGATACTGCCAGCTGATACCAATACATTGGTATCGGTGCAGCGCTGAAAATTTAACCAAACAAGCAATTGAAGGTATTTTTATGTAGGCCTAAATTTTCACAAATAATCTCGTAATGTTTTTGCCAATTTCATAATCATTAAAACCAACGAACCACTGATGCTTACGTGGACTCCTCTGACATTTGAGTTCTCTCTTCAAACCAGACTGGGCTGAATTAAATAACACGGTGGTAATGTGTTTTCCTGTTTTTATTGTTAATTTTTATTGTTGATTTCTTGCTTCTGTTATCTGTAAATGGTAAAGCCTCTATTATCCGAACTAATAGGGACCAGACCTGGTTCGGATAATCAAATTTACTACAAAACGACAAATTTGCACTTTTATTTGAGTGCAAGTTTGTTAGGGACCGGTGTGTTAAAGTACAAGAAGATTTTGATTCAAATTGCTTCCACGAACAGATTTTTCATGAAAACTAGAATTTTAAAATTGTTTTGGTTAATGAGCGGTCTGGATAACCAACGTGTTTGGGTATCCAGGGTTCGTTTGTGTTGATTTAACCCTTAAAGTGCTGGCAACAAGTATACTCGCCAAAAACACAAGCACAGCTTTGGGTTTTAAAAACAGAGTCCAAAGTATGCACGAGATGGCCAACAATGGAGAAACGACAACAATGCTAGATTCCCTTAACAATCCGACTCTAGAGACGGCCGAGTTGGTAGAGGCGTGTGCCTGAAGTTAAAGAGCTCCTCCAAGTTGCTAGTTCGAGTCCCGTCCAGGTTACCCCTACTTTTATGGAGATAGAAAATTAATTCAGCAGTCAAAGGGTTAAACAATTTACTAATGCTTTGTGCATTGGACATAATTTGGTTATCATAGTACAGAATGTATAAACTGTGTCAGAACACAAAAAATGGTGGTCAGTACTTTTTTCAGCATTAAACTATGTAGGAATACAGGCAGGCACTTCATTACCCTTCAGTAACAGCTGGCATATTATATTTTTAACGTTCTCTTTGGATGAAATTGGGAAAACAATAAGTTCACCTTGCTTGGCAATTGCCCATGTACAAGTGATATTATCATGGCAAAATTTAAGGTTTTCACTACTATCGGAAAATAAAACCTTTAGTTTTTAGCTTTAAATTGTTTAATTAAATGCTCAATGCTCAAAGAAAAATTTCACTTTTAAGAGGCTTCCATTGTTGCCCGCCAGGTGGCGTTGCGTGCCAACCCCTAGCATACAACGCCCTTTCCCATCACTTTGAGCATTTGCCTGAGTCGGACATCTGTTTGCTCTCTGCCAAGAGTTTCGAGAAATGTCTGTCAGACCTTTACCAATGCGCTTGAATCGCAAGATGCTAATTCATGTACACACCCGAAAACTCGTGGGGACAGGTATCCATTGTGTCGGCTGTCATTTTTTCTAGGGTTCCGTGTGTGCTTTACATTCTGCAAAGGAGATTAAGGCCATTTTGCGAAAGAAGAAGACGTATCAAAGATGGTTGTATACTGCTCGTCGTATTGGTAGCCCTGCAATTTCCGTGAGTAGCCCAGTGATTGTTACTGCTCCGATTTCGACGCCACCACCTGTGCCTGTTGTTTCTGATGATGTGATCCGTTCCAACGTTAACTTGAATAGTGCGGCGTTGACGACGCCACCTATTTGTGCATGTGCGTCGCCCATTTTGATGACATGACACCATGAAACCATGCAATTCTGGTGGATATTCTAACTTGAACAGTGCTGCGATGGGTACTGTGTCAAAAGAAATTCAGGCTCTTCGAGAAAATTTTCAAGTCGTGGTAAGGGACATAGTTTGTAATAAGTTTGTGGAACGTGCAATGGCGGCTGCCGTTGTTTTGCCTGCTGGCGATATGCGCTGAGACCCCCTCATCATCACTTTGCCTGTTCCCCAACCCGTTCTGCGCCGCTGGATGTAGCTGCTGCTTCTGACACAGGTCGGTATGTTGGGTGGCCTACCAAGTGGTTGGTGGCTTCCAAGAAGATCCCGCCACTATGGTAAAGGCCTGCTCCAAGTGTAAGCATGTTTCTGTAGCTAAGTCATTTGCACTGTTGAATTATAAGGCTAAGTGTAGGCGTAGTGAATACATGACACCCGCAGCCAAGTAGATGTGTGTAATGACGTGAGTGGAGATTCGCTACAGGCCAGGGTATCATGATCGACTGTACGAAGTGATGCGTGTACAGGGTCCTAAGTGCGCCCGGAGGGTGCCTACTTCGGAGACGCTCTCCAGTAGTCACACTTTTGGTGTGGGGGTGGTTTACCCTGGTGGTGACACCCGCACCGAGCATGTGTTGCCTTCTGAGACAGCTGTGAGTGCTGACTATTTATATTCCCCATTGTCTCAGTTTTCACTACGTCCGGCGGGGCACAGTGGTGGTTCAGTTGTACAGTGGTTTTGGCTGTGGCCCTGGATCGTCGTTTCGGCATGCTGGTGGATGGCCCGACCACCATATCAGGGTTGACTATGTCCAAATAATCCCTCCCCACAGTGGTGATGTTAAGGGTTGCGTCGTGCCTGCGCCCCGTGTTGCCCACAGTGCGTCGGTGCCTCGCCTCATTTCTGCTTCGCCGCGTTAGTGCATCACCAGTTCGTGATATCGCCACTTCGCCTTCCTCCTGCTTAACTGCGTTGCTACCTCGCCTCTTCGTAGTGTCAGCTTCGCCTTTCTCCCACGTTGCCACTTAGCCTCGTTTCTTGTTCCTCGCTTCACTCTGTGGGGCCCTCGCCAATTAAGGATCTTTCTGTTGCTAACGTTGCAGTACCAGTTGAATCACCGGATGACACATTTTTGCTGGATTGTGTACACCTTCACAAATGTGCCTCTTCGTTTTAGGTGGCGGTAATGAAATTGGGGTCTCCGCGCTCTGATGAACTTGGTCTTTCGGTGTCGTGATGCTGTCCTGAAATCGGCGTCTAGATACCAGTGAACGATGTGGACCGGTTGCGCCTGCTCCCCGTTTATCTGTCAGGCAGCCACTTCGCTGATTAAATGCTGGTCCTGTCACCGGAACTGCGTGATGAAGACAAGACTCCGGTCGCTCCGAAGCCAACATCGCGAGCTAATCAACACCTAGGGTCTCCACTTCCTTTCAGAGGGAGTCCTTTCGTCAGTCATATGGTGGCTTCCCCCCCCCCCCCCACTAGTCGGGTCTCGAAAAGAGGGGGAGAGGGGGCATATCTTATCAGGCTCCACAAGGGGATTCAGACCGCTCCCAACAACGACATCACGCGACAACAGACAGCAGCGTTTTCGTTGGAGTAAGGGCCGTGGGCAGGGTCGTAGAGTCGTCCGTCCTCTCTCCTTACTTTTTTGGGGACCTGCCTGCTCCCATTCACCATCGGGTAGAGGCAGGCTCAGGCATCATGTTCAGGCTTGGAGAAGCATTACCCGGGATGCCTTCGTACTTTCCGTAATCATCCACAGTTACGTTCCTCCATTCGTGTCTCTTCCGTCTCGATGAGTCTGCCACCTTGGCTCTTGCACCGTCTGCCCAACGAGCTGTTGGAAGCAGAAGTAGTGAGATTTTTGGACAAGGGAGCAATTCGTCGGTCACCGACAGATTCCCCAAGATTGTACAGTTCTGCGCTGGTTGTCCCGAAAAAGAACTGTGAAACGCGGCTGATCTTCAATCTGCTACTCAACACCAAACATTTCAAGATAGAGACGTTAGCATCAGTGCAGGAATCCCTGGTTTGGGTGTAATTCACGATATCCATCTACCTGGAAGATGTGTAACTACACATTCCACTTTACCCGTCTGTCTACCACCTGTTCCGTGTCTCGTTAGCGGCCTGACGTACCACTTCGAGGTCATTCCCTTCGGCCTGGCAACGGCGTCCTACGTGTTCACGTCAATGCACAGCCCAGTGGTGGCCTTCCTTCACACCAAGAGAGCCATTGTCATTTTTACCTGGATGATTTGCTTTTCTACAACACGTCTGCCTTGAAATCCTTCAAGTGCTTCATTTTTGCTTGTTACTGTTTGCGTACTTGGCGCTGGAGGTCAACCTGTTGAAGTCTTGCTCCTGCCTTATCGACGGTGGGCTGGGGAGCTCACATGCACAAGTTTACTGCCGCAGGGATTTGAACGTCTGCCGAGGTGTCCCTGCACATCAACATGCTGGAACTCGGAGCTATCTTCTATGCCGTTCGGACGTGGTCGACCCGTCTGATTGGGAAAGTTGTTGTTATCATGTCCGACTACACCACTGCGGTCGCGTATGTCCGTCGGGGTGGCAGGACCTGCAGCTGCCCTGATGGACGAGGCGTCTTGCCTTTTTTCTCTGTGCCTCCAGTTTCATGTGACGCTGCTTCCCTAACACATCTCACATTTCAACATAGTTCAGACGACGGAGTGGAGGCTGTCTCCAAAGATTTGCTAGTAGATTTTCCTTACGTGGGGGGGGGATGCCGTGGAGCTACCTCTTTGCCACGAGGTACAACCACCAACTGCTGGTTTTGTCTCCCCCCCGCCCCAACCGGGCAATATGGCTTGTGGCACCGACTGTCTCAACCTGGACTGGATCGGCATGTTTGCGTTTCCTCCCTTCTCCCGAGGGTCCTCGCCAAGATTCAGCTGTCCAGGGGACAGTTTCTTCCTAGCTCCAGTTTGGCCCAACGCTCCGTGGTATGTGGACCTCTTGAAACTGGCCAGGAAGACCCATGGTTTGCCTGCCGCTGTCCACGAACCTTCTTACGCAACGCCGCGGCAGGGCCCTGAACCTGCGTGCTGCTGAATTTTTTTCACCCATGTCTCAGCGTCTTTTGCAATGTCATCGGGAGACGATCGTTAAAGTCTTATGAGAATAAGTGGCAGCATTGGCATTCTTGGTGTACGGTCCAGTCTGTGTTCTCGCTGGCTGCCTTCCTTGGCTCCCTGTTCCAAGACTCTGTCTCCCATCACCATCAAAGGCTATCGTTCTGTTGTTAATTCGGTCTTGACCTGCCTCGGTAGCTCTGAGGCACAGCACAGTGATTTCTTGCCTGATGTGTGCCTTCGATAACATCCGGCCCCGGGTCGTCTTTTATTCCCCTCTTGGAATCTCCCCTGGTGCTGTCCAGTTTGATGTTGAACCCGAATGAACCCCTTCACAAGGCATCTTTACTCCACGTTCCTAAAAAGACGGTCTTCCTGGGGCCATGGCAACTGCTGCTCGCGAAAGTGAAGTGGCAAGGTTTTCCAGGGAGGATGGTCATGTCCGCTTCAACAAGGATTTGTCTACTGTCACGCTTTCTCTGCACGTGACCTTTCACTCCAAGAATCAGCATCCGGACGAGCCTCCATGTTCCATCGTCATCAAGGCTGTAAGGTCCTGTGATGGATCCTTCCACTGGTGAATATTACTAATATCCGGTTTGTGCTCTGAAGGCCTACCTGGAGTATACAGAGCTCCCTGCTTCTTCGCAGCCCTTTTAAGACAGGACATTGCCTCGAATTCCTCATTTTTTGCAGGTGGACATGAACTTTGTAATCCCCACTCTCCAGTTCTTCCGACGAAGATCGCGGCGTGGATTTGCGAGGTTATCCGGCGTTCATACGACATCATTCCCAATCATCTCGATCTTCCCCCGGATGTGCGTGGACGTGAATTGAGAGCGTTGTCTCTGTCATTTGCAGCTGGTGTGCTTCTTGACGAAGTGGTGACCGCCTGCTCCTGGCGCAACAAAAACACATTTATCAGTCACTATATGCGAGATGTCAGTGGCTCGGTTGGCGGGGCAAACCTGCTGGTTCACATGATGGCTACAACGCAGTGAGAAAGAAGTAGTTCCCAGCTGCTGAAGTGGAGGTGTGTTGCATATGTGTTTCAGGCGGGTGGGTACCTTTGGATTTGTATGGTTGACTTCTTGGTATCGTATGGACATTTTGCTCAGGGTTTAGCTTGACCCCCTCTTCCGTTTGGAAAGAGTCAGCTAAAACTAAAGGTTAGTATTCTCGGATAGTAGTGAAAACGATAACTTTAAAGGTAAAATTAGTATTTATTTACCCTAAAATACTTAACCCTTTAGTGACAACCCACCCGCCGTCCCCGCTTTTGCTAAACAGATTGGTTCTGCAAAACCAAAGTAATGGGAAGTGGCGTCGCATGCTGGAAGTTGGCACGGAACGCCTCGTGGCGAGGAGCAATGGCAACCTCTTAAAAGTGATATTTAAGGTCTTGGAGCATTGAGCATTTAATTAACAAACTAAAGCTTAAACCTAAAGTTAAGTATTTTAGTATAAGTAAAAACTCTTTTTCTTTTATCTTTAAATTTATCGTTTTCTTATGGCCTAAATAACATATGCATTTCCATAATTGCTGTAATTTATAGTTTGTTTTGATGTGAAGAGTGAATTTTTCTTGTTAGATTTTATGCCAGTAAGCATGAATATAAGTAGGGACGTTACTTTACCGCGATAAAACTTTTCAAATTCTGCAACACAAACTGAATAGAACAGAAAATAACGTGATGATTTTGGCGAATTCTGTGCTAAACTTATATTTTTGTTTTACCTTCTCATCATAAATGAAAAATTATCTAGAACGTAGGTATTTAACACGTGGGTTTCACAAGAAGGTTGAGTTTTGACGTGAAACTTTATTTGTATGGTGTTCATTGCCCAAAACAGAAAAAAAAACTTTTCCCAGATGCATGTAACCTTGCGCTTGATGCTTTGATTTTGCCTTTTTTTTAATTGTCCTGAATAGCATCCATTACGTTTCTCTCCAGTCTTCCAGTAAATCCGACCACCTTCGAGTTCACGTCCGGTCTCTTCCAATGTCATGTGATTCATTTCCGGTTTCAATTTACAAGCAAGGTGACAGATGCGTTAGCAGGAAATTGCGATTCAAAATTGGTTTGAATGGAGATTTAGTTGAAATTTCGACAAAATTGTGCGGAAAACTCTGAATACCACGATACTTCGTGAAAAAACACGACAACACGAAGTGGGAAAACATGATTTTAACGGCATGAAATTTTGCCACGAATTATAACTTGATGGTAAAGTAACATCCCTGCAATAGATAGTCTGTACATTGTACAAATATGAATCGTTTTGCATCAGGATTTTTTCTTTTTCGGTTTGTGCAAATCGTCTCTGTACTTTGTTCTTGTCAGAACTTGTTGACATTTGGTCTACTTTTCGGCCATTTTGGCAGGTTGTCAAGGTATTTTTTTTGTTCAAAATTGTTACTTCGTTCGAAAATGTTGGAAACATAAAACCAGCTGTTGTATTTTTATAAGCGCCTTCCGAGTTGTAGCCCACCTTCCTGCAAAATGTTTTTAGAAACTCTCCTTTGTATTTTCCATCATAATGTAATACAATTTGGCAGGTTATGAGGTCCCAACCCCCTTCTGCCCAATTAAATTGAGCTTTAAATCTCAAAATTTCAGTTACGTAAATTAAAATACTTGGTTGCTTGGTGTGAAAATTTCCAACTTCGTCCGTAAACCGAATAATTTTATTTGTGGTGCCTAATTATTGTGGCTATAGGTTTTGAATACTGATTTTCGCAGGTTTTGAATTGGTTAAAAAAAAATATTGTGCACTTCAAGAAAATCATACACACCGATTTTTTTCCCCCACTGCAGTACGAAACTACTAAATTAATTTGTTGTGGCCCAAGTGTGTGCTAACTATAAATCTTGACAAAGAATGCGGTGTATTTTAAGTTACCATGTTTTCATTATTTTATGTTGAAGAAAATTACTGTAGTTATGAGAGCAATTATCTAGCGAGCACAAAATTAGATATTGAAGCTTAGTGGAAAAATAGTGATGATTGACCAATAGTGGAATGTAGTTTTGTCAGGTTGTAGCACAGAGACGACTGTAAAATCAGAATTCTCACCATTCATCATTTGAGGGGATAAGCAAGCTTTTATTCAACAACTCAAAATTTCGTTTTAAAGGGATAAATATTTTAGGGTTAATTTACACAAAATTCGTATGTTGGATCTGTTATGGCTACAAGACAGAAGCTATTCCTAGAACAAATTCAAACTTGTTCATTCATGAAATTCAAGTAAGCAGCAGGCCTCAAACGGCTCGAGATTTCACTCTTACATCCAAGCCTGCGTTAAGAGTTACTGGTGCCATGGGGTTACGCTGGGCAGGGTGACCATCTCCCAGTCAAATGGCTTAAATGGTTGCGACACAACGGTTGGCATAGTGCAATCATTCGCGTACTTGATCTGGATTGAAGCTAGCATAACGCAATGTCTCTGTTCTCATTTATTAACAAATTTAAGTCATTGTGTAGTCTCTTCTCCAAAATCCAACATTTGCAGCTAAAACTAAATTCTAACCATTCAAGCTGTCGGTAACGTGCACATCAAGATCATGTTCAGGATTAGGCATATGCAATCGATCATTGACGGGAGTCATCTGGATTCCAGTGACGCAATGCTCTTATTCTTATTTATTCACAAATTTAGTTCATTAGATCATCCTCCTTCCAATACCTTAAGGGGTATTTGACTGGTCCCGTGCCCTTTTAGCCAACAGCCCATAAGGCAGTCGGCAGTCTTGTACTGTATCTAAAGTAACTTTTGTTCAGGGAGGGAGTTATCTATCACGGAAAAGTTGGCGTAGTGCAATCGTTCGCGTACTTGATCTGGATTGAATCTAGCATAACGCAATGTCTCTGTTCTCATTTATTAACAAATTTAAGTCATTGTGTGGTCTCTTCTCCAAAATTCAACATTTGCAGCTAAAACTGAATTCTATCCATTCAAGCTTTCGGTAACATGAGCACATCAAGTTCATGCTCAAGATTTGGCATATGCAATCGATCATTGACGGGAGTCATCTGGATTCCAGCGACGCAATGCTCTTATTCTTATTTATTCACAAATTTAGTTCATTAGATATCCTCCTTCCAATACCTAACATAATTGAATGTTAAAACTAATTTCTAGCCATCACCAACCTCCAAAACAGACAACAGGTTTCACGACCGCAATTCAATTTGACAATTTTCCGGAAATTGTGTCAACACATGCACTTCCCGGTCATGAATCGTGTAGTCCGTTTTGACGGTTGGTGATGGTTAGACATTGGAAGGAGATAATGTAATAAACTAAATTTGTGAATAAACGAGAATAAAGGCATTGTGTTCGATCAATGATCGATCATATAGGCCTAATATTGCCAACTTTTTTATGATTACAAATACTCATATGAATTGTTTGATTAAAGTTGATTTTGTTAGATATTTGAAGCTTTTAGTTAATTTCTCTGCAAAAACCAAGGTTTAAGGGGATGAAATGTTGATTTCGTTAAAATGTAAGAAGATTTTAGTTAGGCCATTTAAAAAAAAAGTGTTTGGTTTACGGACGAGGTTGCAGTTTAAAGCATTTATTTTTTATTTTTTTTATTTTATTTAACTGACCACATTTCTTTGATATATACCTAGCTGAAAGAGTATGCAGGCAGCCTAAAAGAGTATAATATTCTGCTACTATGTTATGCTAAAATATTAATATAGAGAACTTCTGAATGGTTTGAGCTAGAGGTTTGAAATTAGCACCATTGAAAAGCTCGTTTCGAGCCAGTTAAAATGGTATACTGGAATGTCAAAAACGATAAAAATTTGGCGAAAATATGATATGTAGCGGGTGTACTAAGATTGAGATAAAAAATGTGACCCGCGATAATTTAAGGCACCCGCCTGTAAACCAAACAATTGACGTTGCATGGCCTTAATTTTGCCACAGAAAACCGACATTTTTTAAGGGGTGGGCGTCAACAAAAGCATTACATGATTTTGACCTTCAAGCATTTTGGGGGGCTGAGCATTAGCATTAACTGGGTGTTAAATACGCGATTTACGGTAGTCTGCTATCATTCTTCCCACATAATCCCTAGTATACGACTGACCATTTAATTTTGTATATTATTTGCACACTGTACACAACATGTTTAAAAAAAAAAAGGGGGGGGGGGGGGGACGAAAGCCTTGAACTCAACTGGGGTAAAGAAGGTTGAGTGGTACCATGGAAACCTGGTTGCTTTTATTCACTGAAACGAGACAGCTAGCATACACTCTCATTAAAGCTTTTCTCAATCCTTCTTTCGCAAACCAGTATCTTTCTTTAACCCTCTATTGTTTTGAAGCAACACGCCACTTCTCGGTCAAAAAACTGAGTCCAAGACGTGGCACAAGCTTTGTGAGGGGGCCCTGGGAACCACAAACAAAGCGAGCAGCAACAGCCTAGTGGTCAGTGTCCTCGCCTCCAAACCAAGCGAATGCTGGTTCGAATCCCACGACCGACCCAACTATCATCGTATGGTCCTTAAAAAAAAGGTACCATAACTCATTGCATGCAGTAGAGGGTTAAAAAATGGATTTGCATTTTCTAAACTGCTAACTTGTGGCTTGTGCCCAGTCTCTTTCTTTTTTTTTTTTTAATTTATTCAGGTTGTGATTCAGTATTTAATAGAAGACAAAAAATGTAAAGGAAATGAAATGAAAATAAATCCTACGTACACCATGCAAAACCCAAATTTCGGTGAAAATCGGTCCTGATGTTTCTTATTTTGTAGTTTTGTGTAAATCAGTGATGCAAGTCGATAAACTACTCTTTTACTCACTTCACATGATTTCTGAGGGAAACGTCATTAAACTTGCTGTTAGTTGCCAAGATTAGTGGTCATCAGGTTAAAATGTATCTTTCGAACCAAGATGCGTGTCATACTAAGCTGTCATTTACGGGCAAAATGAAACCTGTTTCAGTTGTGTAAAGTGTAGAGCTGACTGTAAATTCATGTTGGTAGTGTTTTTTTTTCTTTTCTTTTTAATAACCATTGTATTATTTTAGTAACAAACCTATCAGTCTCATATTATTTACTCCTGGAAATATTTCCTCCTCTCATTATTCTTTAAGAGTGACTTTTAGGAATGATGATAAGAATACTCAAATGCAGAGTGGTACACGTTCCATTTCTTTTGTTTTATTCACTTTGTGGTTCTGTTTTTAGATTAGTTCTGTTGTGTAGAATTCGTTATCGTTATTGCTAATGCTAAGTCATTAGTGTTACAACAGATTTTGATTATCTGGACTATCTGGCCTGCAAACTGGTTAAGTTTACATGATACAGTACCTTTTCACTGGAATTTCTAAGCAGTGGTAGGTTTAAATTAAAAAAAAATAACTGAACAGAAATAACCTGCAACAGTAATCATTTAACTGCTTACTAATTTTTTATTAAAGTGGAATCTGTTGATATCTAGTTTAAAGAAACCATGCGATTTTTACTTTGAAATATCAAAGACTGCAAGAGTATTCACACAAATTTCAAATAAAAATAACAGTAATGTTGTATTGCTAATTTTCAACAAATAGAAGTCCTCAGGGATGTTAAATGTGTCCTACGATGTCATTCGTCTTCATCAGGCACTTCAGATGTTGGAATTTAAAAAGTTTACGACGATTTTCATGCCAGGTGAAATCATTTTGTACTGTCTTTTTGAAAAGATAGCTTAGTCTGTGGTCAAGAAGACGAATGATGGTGTAGGACACATTTAACATCCCTGTGGACTTGTATTTGTTGAAAATTAGTAATCGAACGTTTTGTTGTTTAATTTGAAATTTGTACGAATTTTCTTGCTAATATATAAACTAGTTGTTGCGTAAACAACTAAATGCTGGATTACCAAGTACCTCAATTTGGTTGCTGGGTCATGACCTAGTTTTGGCAACTCTGCAATGCTGAAGTGCAACATTTTAATGAACAACTAAAAATTCCATGCGTACCAGTGATTTGCATGTGCCTACTCGAACTCGTAATTTTGAAGAATTTCTCATTTATAAAGGAACTAATTTGTTCGATAGTTACTGCTAGGTATGCTGGCTGATATGTTAGTATAAACTTTGTTGTCTATAATGCTTCAGTATTTACTGTATCTAATTTGCAAATGCCAAAAACTATCTTAACAAAACTTTTTAAAAATTGGGGTTGAGGTACCTTCTACTAAAGTAGTCTGCAGCTTCACAGATCGTTTTCTTTACCGACCGCTTTATTCCTCATTTAGAGCTAACTTGTAGCTTATAGAGGCCATATAATAATTAGTGAGAATGTAGTAAGGCCTACTTCGCATACCTTTATTTTAACATACTTCAGAACAGTTTCTTGGCGCAGGAAGTTGTTTGCTGTAACCATAGTACAAAGCAAAACATTGCAATGCACATGTTGAGAAGGTTGTTAAAATTTCCACATTTAACAAAAGTATTGTACCTATAACATTTAACAGCACACAAAGCAATTACAACATTTGGGATTTATGTGACATTAACCATATTTCTTGCTTCATTTGTTTTTTCAGTTTTGAGTAACCCAGGGCAAAATAGCATTTTTGATCTGAATTGCAGCATAACATTTTTCAGTTATTTTATCAGTTTCGGCATGAGTATATGGAATGGTATGAGTTACAAGTTGTGGCTGTTGTTAAGCCCAGACCAGTAGTGTATTTACATCCAACTAGATGGCTCCACCATCATTTTTGTATGCAAAGTAATGAAGGCCATACAAAATGACTAAGACTGCACCTTTACTAACTTTACTGATCCGATACCGATCCAGTTTTGAAAACCTCTACTGATATCCAAAATTTAATGCCAATTTTTTTTATCAATGGTGTAATTTTCTTCAAAAGTCCAATAATTACTAAAATAAAAAATGTTAAACTAGTAACCACCATTTAAAAGATAGCTAAGAAGATACTCTGTGATTTCCTGAGCAAAATGCCACAAACTACCTGTCATCTCGAATGGTTCCAGAGTTATCGATATTTCAGCGAAAGTTGCCGATGCTATTCTAATCCATTATTGTTGCCGCCTTAAAATGACGTCAAATAATGTCACAAATATTGAACCCACTCCTTCGAAGTGCAAAAAATTGCGTGTAGAATTGATGGTACCCCCAATTCCCATCTGTGAATTAAAATGTTGGTCCCTAACCTATTCATGTAGAGGGGTTGTACAGAATCAAACTCATTCCGAGCTTTAGACTCAATAGTTTCGGTAATGTCTTAATCCCAAAAAAATGTGTTAGCCTTGCATGGTTTATTTCCTCCACTGCTATTTATTGGTCTGGTGTTTGTCTTTTAGTAAAGTAGTTTTACAGTTGTTGCTGTAGCATATACTAGACTGAACAGCATTCTTTCAAAGGATCAAATAAAAAAATAAAAAATCAACAGTAAAGAGTGTGTAGGGGAGGGACAGGTTTGTGGCACATCCCTGTTAAATTTGTAGTTACCACCACAGAGAAAGCTAAACAAACTACTAAGATAACAGACTCTTTATGTTACAAATCAAGTTTACAAACATTGCCTGGTACCAGACTGTCCTCTTTTAACATTCATCTGCAGACTTGAGTGTGCTCGTTATTAAATGCAGCCTAAGTCACTTTCTTTTCATGTCAGTGTTGCTTGTTCATGGCTACATTACACGTTCTGTTAAGTGTGTTCTTATTGCAAAACTAAACAAGATGCATGTGTATAAGCAAATTCAGTTGCACAATTTGTAACAAGTTGTATTATTACCTGAAGGTTAACTAGGTCCGTGCCATTGTTTTTTTGTAGGTATGGTGTCAGACCTTGTGCTAAAGTTGATTACAGGAGTGCTGTTGATAAGTCAACATTACTATATTTGCTACAGTAGGTGGACTGACTGACCTGCCCATTTTGCTACATAAGGAATTGTTCTTTAATCATGTGACAAGTGTGATACAGTGTTAAGCTGATCAATTTAGTTTGTGTAGCTGGTTCAGATCATGTGTAAATCATTGACGTTGTCTTCAGTCAGTGATGTGACATTGTTAAACATTGCCTGTGGTGAGGCCCTTCCTTTTGAGCCTTTTGTACATAATGTGTGAAATGTAAATATAGTACAGTGATAATTTGTGCAGCTATGTTTTTAATGCATTTCTCTGTGTTTATTGTTTGGGACCAAAGGCATTATGTTTATTGATGAATGATTAGAATTCGGGAAATATTAAAGAATACAGACTTATTGCTAGAGTAGTGTTATTCAGGATAGTGAAGTAACTAAACGTGACCAAAGACATTTTAAATTCAACAACACTGGTAATAAGCCTACTGAATGCATCTCATTGCATGGCCTTTAACAAAGAAGTAAAATTATGGGCAATAAATTCTCGATTAGGGGTGGAGAATGCCTCTGTCCCGCTGTTTGTTCTATAAGTGTCACTGGATACCGGCAGGCCACAGCAGATGCGACAGTGACAATCTTAACACTAGGGCAATATTAAGTCAATCAATTTTATTTTAGATTCAGCTGGTGCTTTCAGATATACTATAAACAATTGAACCGTGATCCGGGGGTCGTAAAGTTCCTACTCTTTCCTTACTTTTTGTAAATATCTTATTTTCCGACTTTTTTCATATTTTAGTGTGTGATTCCATACTTTATTTTATGTAGTGATTCTTGGAGTTTATTCTCGTTAAAGTTTGTTACCAGCTACATAAAACATTTCGTAATACAGCTCGTTGGAAATTTTCTTAAAAGTTGTGTAAGGCGTGTTGCTATTATTGGATGTAGATGACCACATGGTTACTGGTCTATGCCATTTTTATTTTCTTGGCAGTGGTCTGCGTTGCTCAAATGTCAATAGCTGCTAGCAGCAAATTTTGAACTACTTAGCAGTCAAACTTAACATGTTGGCTTGATCAAAGAAAGACGTTCTTTACCACTCAGAAAATTTATTTTCTATATGCCGACGAAAGTCTACATTACCTGCCTTTTATGTAGTTCCCTCCTTTAGCGTGCTCAAACCCTAGTGAAACTTGTTGGCATCCATGCCAGCCTCGTAGCTTAACCTTTTGCGCATGCCTCCTATGAAAGCATCTGGTCTGGACCGTGCTTCATCTTTTCTTCCTAGGGCTCCACCACGCGTGATTGCTGACTTTCACTCTCCAAGCAAGGTGTGACCGCGCCAGTTCCAGTTTACAAGGTTTTCGGAAGTATTGGGCCGTTAGCCACATTCTTCTTGACTCGGAATATTTGGACCAATGGATTCACCAGTTGTTATTGCTACTGCAGACTCGTCTCTTGGCCAGGATTTCGAAGCTACGGCCAGTTCTCCACCTGTGTGACTGTCGACCGTCTTCCACGGGCTCGTTCGCATCGGCCGTGTGCACCACAGAACCTGGTCTGTCACAACGACTGGCGCCTCGGTCGGCCTACCGCCTACCATGACGAGAGTCCCTCGTCCACCAAAATTTTAACAGGCAGCTCTGCCTTGTCGTATGGGACGATCAATATTTTCCAAACCGTCCAAGCCTCGGTCCTTGTTACGATGGTCCTCTTCTTCCTTCATGGAGTCGTTTCCTCCAGATGACCACCACTCCGCTCGTCTTGGTCCCCGCGAACACACTTGTTTCTTCAGTCCGGTGCCTTCTGTAGGCCATGTCCTGGCCATCCACTGGTAGCCCCTGCTCATTCCACTTTGGCGTCACAGAATAATCCGAAGAATTATCAGCCACATTTGCAAGATCGCCAACTAGGCCCACTCCGGCTTCGGCTTCAACAAGATTGCCCATCCCTTTCCCACGATTTCGGGACCCGGTACTCACTGTATCTGCAACAATCGCGCTCGCATGCGACCTACGAAGTGTGCCCATTGGTGCTGTTTCACTTCACGTCCACTTCGAACCAACCAATCCTTCCAGAGGCTCCCATACGATACCATCTCCTTCACCATGCCTGCTATGTCTCGAACTGGGCCACGATACCATGGGATCGTCTGGGCTCAGTCCGCCTTCCTGAGCCATCCCTGTTACTCCCAAGACTCCTCCTCCCGGCTCCCCGGCACTACGCCCACGATCGCCAGTGACTGTCTTCCGGACTACTGTCCGTGTCACGGGGATTACCAGGCTTCCGTTCATCACCAGGACCACCAAAACCAGGAACGGTGTCTTATGTTCATTCTCGTCCCCTTGGGCCTCGACGTCCACAAAGCCGCCGTTCATTTCCTGTAGTACACAGCTAACGCCGCATTCCTCGTTCTCTGACTTCCCCCAATAGGGTCGTCCTAAGGCCCTCATGGTCCCTGCTTTGGAACACTTCGAGACTATTCCATATCGTTGCGTTCATTGCTTCTCTTCTGTTTAACCAGCGTTATTGTTGTAATAAAGAGTGTTTTCTTGTATGCCAATGCAAACAATACAAAAAAAAAAAAAACAACAAGCAAGACGGACAGTAATTTGTCCCGTCCCTGAGGTCGTGTTGCTCCTCATAATCCAAAAAATAGTGGGCGTTGGCCTTGCCTTCAAACAGAAATACATAATAAACAACAAACGACCAGAAAGCCCATCTTTTCCTTAGGGCCTTCCATTCCAACAGAGGGCTCTCTTGCTTCGCTATTTACCCACATTACACTGTAGTCAGCTTCTTTCTCAGACTGAGAGCAGATAGCAGAAAAAGGGGGAGATATCCTGGCACCAAGCTTAGGCACCCTGCATCATCCTTTCCAAACAAGAACAGAGAAGACGAACAACTTTCATTGAATACCGCCAACCGTACATTCATTAGAAACCATGGTCTCCTGGTCACTCCTAACGGGCCTTCTGGTCGTCTTGTTGGCCCTCTTCTTTTTCCTCATTTCGCCCGCAGATTGCCTTAGCAGCTCTCTGGGATTTCCCTTGCGTCACAATTTTGGCACGTAATTGGACTCCTGCTTCGACAGTTGCCATTGTTCCACGGTAGTCGTTTCGCCGTTCTGAACTGTTTGTGCCCAACTCTAAACGTTTCTCGACTATGGATCCTGCACATCCGTATGGCTGCCCAGACCCATCGGACAACCTGGATAACCAAGATGGACCATTCTCCAGAACAAACTCTGATTCCGTCCAAGCTGAAAATGCGGAACGATGCCGCGGCCCCACTTTCATCCGCATCTTGTGTGCCAATGCCACCACAGCTATGACTGGTATATTAAAGAGTGGGCCATATGCAAGACAGTATCGAAGGAAAAATGGCTGGGAATTGTGCTAGATCCACCCTGAAGGCTCAGAAGGCCAGTCAATAAAGCTCTTCGTTCACACACTGCGACCACGACAGCCCCAGGCTCACCTTCCAAATCTTGTTCTTCGTCTCGGAAATCGGCCAAACATTGCAAGACGACTTCATCCAATTAGCCCTCGTCGGCCCAATCGGGCCCAACACTACAGGTATCTTCTGACCAACCCCAGGCTGCGCATCATACGAATGGACAGTCTTCCTCTTCACCGTCCACTTCTCAACGCAAACACAAATAAACCACCGGTCTACCCACAAAGAAGAGAGGCCGTGTTTGCAAGGCTAAACACACTTCTCTGCCAGGTCATCAACAGGTTGAATTAGCCAATGTCGCCCTCCCCCCTCGCTGATGATCAAGATCGTGTCAACACCGCATTGCCCACGGATCGTCCCGCCGTTCAAGTCCTCTTCAGGATTTCTTCTCCACCCAGGCGGCCCGTTTCCCTCTTCACAAGTTTTGCCACTCTCCCCTGATGACCTCGCCCACTTGGATGTGAATATTGCCTCTATTGGCTACGGCACGCTCTTTTGTTGAAGAACACAACAACTTTCGTGCAGGCAATACGGCCCTTTCCTCCACAGTTAATTTACTTCGGGCCTTCAGTGCCAGAAGGTAACCGGCAGCCCACGTACCCCGCAACCTTCTGGAGAAGGAGAGCAAAACACACAGACCTTAAACCATTGCTTTTACCATTGCCTCCGACACCACCCTGGCGGGTCCAACACTACGCTGAATCGAAGACGCGCCGGTTCTCATACGGCCCCTCTTCATAGGTATCGCGGACCAGTTGTCCTGTCCCTTCTGACTCTCAGGCGCCACAGGTTGCTACCGTGCCCTCGTCTCAAGTATCCATGTTCCGGGGAATCCTCGTACCACCAGGTGTCGTTTTACACAGTCCGCTACTATCGTCACAGTAAGTTTCAACTGATTCTGGCACTCGACCTTCCCTTCCCGTTCAATGCATAATCCAGTCTTGCTTGGTCAACGGCTTCCTCTACCAGTTCGTTCGCAGATATCAGTTAATACAGTGTGCTGCAGTATGACGATGCTCCCAGTTTCATGCCCGTATTTCCTGGTATCTCCCACTGATCGTACAAGTCGATGAGGAAATTACCTTGCACCGCATGTCGTCACCTGGCTAAGGGGTAGCCCTGGGTTTCGCAGCCCTCTCTTAACCAGTTCAATTTAATATCATGTCCGTACACCCTTGTCAGGCTGAGGAGCCGGTCCCGCACTGCAGTTATCCACACAATTACCCCGCTCTAAAAATCATCAAAATTAGTTGACTCACCATACAGTTTCATGAACCTCTTCGGCACCTAATGGGCCAGCCCTTCGTTAGACAATCAGACTATGTTTACTCCTCATCTCAGTGACCAGTTGCCGGTTTTTCTGCCAGTAGTTTTACCACCTTTACTACAACGCAGAGAGCATCAATAACGTCGCTGCGATCCCGGCTCCTCAGGACTTCGACACGGTAGCCTTCAGTCCCGCCTTTGTTTTCCAAGTATCAGTGTTCCACTTTTGTTCTTCCATGTGCATCATAACCTTTTATGTTAAAAACATCTCATTTCTTTGGCCTTGTCACGCGGTAACGATCTTCTGTCCCAACCACCACCGCCTGTTACGAACCTGGCTCTTATCCAACCTACACATCGTTCGGCTGCACGGTCACCGGTCACCCTTCCACAAGTCATGACCCCCCACTAAGACTAACAAGAAATTCGGCCCACAGGCCCCCACATCTGGTCCCGCAGCCCGTCCCACGGTCATTAGTGGGGGAGCAACTGGTTAAATTTGGGAGTCCGTGTAAATTTTGTGATACAATATTCCGTTTTTTTTTGTTTGTTAACTGGTACCCCAAAGAGCACGAAAACGCTTGTTGCCACTTCCGGAACTGATGCAGGGGGTGGGGGGGGGGAGGGGAAGCGCATTGCCGGACACTACGTTTTTGGCCATAACTTTCTTAATTTTTATGATAGAGAACCCTAATTTGGCTCAAATTAAAGGAAATTTAATTACCTAAAACTTTGCCTAATTTGCCTAAAACACGAAATTAACCTGTTATATGCAGAAAGACTTAAAAATCGCACATCTTTTGTGACTTATTTTTGCTGATAAAGTTAATTTCGATTGTCAGACAAAATTTGTGTGCTTTTGTATGATAGCACTGCCGACTACTGTTTAAAAGTTGAAAAATAGGTGTGTCCTTTTTAATCACTTATACATACTCGGTAGCAAACACAGCCATAGCAGATGGAATTAGAAGGAATCGTGTACAGGATGATGGATTTTTGGTCAATCCAACTGTACCACCTTGCATACTTCTTTTAACACGCTCTAAAGCATGGTCAGCTCTAATTGCACAAAATCGAACAATGTTTCCATTTACAGCCCAGTTTCGCACGCAAAACTGTTTATAAACTTTAGAGCTTTCAATTTCTACTGTTCATTTATGCGTAATGGTGTTATTGTGATCAAAGAGGTACTTGACAAGCCAATCTAGTGAAGAGAGATGATGTCTTCACACTGATCCCTACTGCCGTAAGCAATTGGCATAATTCAAGAACAAGCATTGACTGAAAATGCTTCTTCTAGGCATTTTACCGCCTATGCTATTGCAGCTTTTAATGCCAACTGAGTTGTAATGGGGGGATTGTTTTTTAATGGTGCATCGACAGCTTGGTCATTAGTGCCAACCTCCGTCACAGAGCAGTGGCCGGGGATACCTCTGTGCCACACATTACAGAGATGTCAACCAAAGCCCAAATCTGTATCTTATCGTGCATCTATACCTCCTGCAAGAAATGAAGAACCCCGAACAATAGGACAGAATCATCGCCATTGTCCCACGGAAGGTGGTAAAGGCGTCAAACACCATCAAGATGGTGACAATCAAAAAGAAAGTAACGTATATGTGAGAGGACACCGACACCAATGACCTTCAGGAGGGATCCCCCCCCCCAAACGGGCTAACACCACCACTTCCTGCTAACTGCAGCAATCAGCCGAGTGCCAAGTTGTAAAGGTTTCGAGCTAAATACTGAACAGAGCTTGAACAGTTATTAAACGTGCTTCCATGAGTCTACGTACGTGTTTACCCTCTAGAATGGAACCTGTTGTTACAGTTATACACGCCACTTTCAATCCGTCCTATAACTAGCCCACTGTTTTAATTGTAGTTTCCAATGCATAGCCATGATTATGTGTAGTTCCC
Organism: Lithobius niger; assembly: GCA_023313725.1. Lineage (NCBI taxonomy): Eukaryota > Metazoa > Arthropoda > Chilopoda > Lithobiomorpha > Lithobiidae > Lithobius > Lithobius niger. The sequence goes on along the minus strand of JAHWFP010205998.1, from coordinate 1,074 downwards.
CAGGCCTGAAAACCCATGTCCCATGTCAGGTTTGTTCATTTGCAGTTGTTTAGCTTGGCTGTATAAGCACACGTCCAATGCTTAGACAGTTTTTTGGCCCTGCCCCATTACTACGTCGTTAACACTTTGTGCCTGAAACAGAACCATTTACATTGCTGACCATTCCGCTGGTGGTGCAAGTGTTATTGGGGTTAAATAAATACGGATGCAAACCTATTTACGTTGCCTTTTGGACTTAAATATCAGACTGCCTGAGTGGGAAATCGAACCCACGACCTTTGAATCCAAAGGCCGGAGTCCTACCACTCAGCATACTGACATGGCCAATTGGCTTTCTGTCCCGTTTATTGGGGTGACTTGACTGCAGTCGAAGGCATAGCAGTGGTTGTGTAAGGCATCAAGCGGCTGTGTAAAGCTGATCATGTTGGAAAACTTGATTTTCCCCTCATCTCTTCATTAACGTTAAACTGTATATCGTTTTGCAGAAGAGAACTTCTAGTTTTCGAGTACGCTTTTCCTATAAGCCAGACCTTCGTGTTGTTTCTTTTAGTGTGGTCTACAGGATATGAAATTTTGAAGGCGGGGTAAGTTGGGCACCTTGGCATAGGTTTGGATAGCACAGAACAGTCAAAATTAGAGTAGCTGAATTAGAGATACTGAACGAGTTCCAGAACTATCTCGTACCCGTAGGACTGGTGCATTATCATCTGCTTGTTAATGTTAGTAAATGGCCAGTGCTGTGGCGTGTGTTGCTTTTTTTTCCATCTGAGGTATCTTCCATGAAGTCGACGTTGTCTGGCACAAAATATAAGTATCGTTTTCATACAATAATAACACCACATTGTTATTGCAAATGGCGTCTACAATACACTCTACTAATTAAGTTTCATGCCTAAGAAGACGGCTGTATTCAATAGAAAAGCCCAATCTGCGAAGCAATTTAACAACAGTTTTGTTTCTAGTGGCTTGGTGAATTGCCATACCTGCAGAAAACTGATGAATGACACACGGTCTGTATTTCATTAGGAGATGAACATCTCACAGTGTGTGAGAGCCATAACAGTTTGTGAAATA
>JAHWFP010205997.1:0-17595 GCA_023313725.1 Lithobius niger | reverse complement strand
CCTTGAATGAGGGTATCGTATTTTGTAATTCCTTGAATGAGGGTATCGTATTTTGTAGTCCCTTGAATGAGGGTATTGTGTAGTAGTCTTGAGAGAGAGTTGTCATGGGACAGAGTAGTCTTGGGACATAGTAGTATTTTTCTCATGTTCATTTGGGAGCAGATTTGTTTACAGCTATCGTAGTAGTGACATATGCGTTCATGTATGTATGTGTGTTTCAGTTGCAGCTTTACAGACAACTGTTTGAAATAAAAATTGAACATGGTTAGAGTGTTATAAAAATATATATGCTCTAGTGTTCAAGTTTAGAAACAAGATTTGCGAGGAGTAATTTTAAGAGCTTCGTGTGGGTGGTGGAGTATGTTGCAAATCTTGTTTACTTGCATGTTTACTGGGGCCAATGGCCAATCTTAGTGTTGTGTATCTAATCTTACATAGGTGGACATTATCTATACCTTGTAATTATATTTCCGGTTCCTACCTCTAGAACTTTCTAGAACTTTCTAGAACTTTCTATTACCCATAATAATACACTGGCCATTTCGCGGTTGTCAGGGGTTACCAAAACGTATTTAAGCAAGGGGGCCAGCATGGAAAATCAGAAAGCCTTCGGGCCAGCCAACTGGCTGGTCCTCCCTCAACTCCTGCTAGGTCTCCTAGTTAGGGGGATTTTGGTTGTTAGGCCTCTAGTAGGCCCAATTTTGGTTAGGCTATTTTCCCCCAACCTAAAGTAAGCCTTTATATTAAGCCGCTTAACCCCAAAGTTCACCAGCTTCCCTTACAAGAATTTGTTCAGTCTAATTTTGCTTTAGCTCTCCCACAGTTTGTTATTTTTTGTCAACCTACCATGATGCTAAACGGTATTGTTTTTGTAGGGCCCTTCTAAGGAAGAAGATATTTATGTTGTTTCTCCAATGGTGGTTAAGAAACACGTGTTTCCCAACAGGCTTTAGATTTTGATTTTGATTTTATTACGCAGAAAAAGGCCCAGAGCCATGTATCTTGCGGCCACTCTAATACAACAACACTACAACTACTAACCAACCAATAAAGTGTAAAACCGTAGAGAACAGGCTTTAGCCAACAACATTCAACAGGTGAACTCAACAATCACAACTTTCCATTGTTTTCTGTATTACTGAATCAGAAAAGTCCTCTGATCGTCGTGAGGCAGATAACCCAGTTTGCCAGAACCATTCATATTAAAATTCACTGGCTTCCCCTGGACATTGCAGATAGTGAGGTCAAGAGGGCATTTCTCAACTATGGTGAAGTGGTCAGCTTGGTCCACGAGTTACATGTAGACGAAGATCTCCGACATTGCCGGAATGGCATCATTTTAGTTGTATTGCGCCTCAGAGAAAGTGTTCTTATTGATGAGGTGCATGACGTTATTGAAGTTAGAGGTGTGCAAGCTCTGTTGGTTGTGGGTAACAGGCCTCCACGGTGCCTAAATTGTACCCAGCGTGGGCATATTCGGAAATTTTGCCCTAACATTTTCTGTCGTATCTGTCATGTCTTCAGGCCTCGTACCGCCCTTTGCTGTCATCTAGCCCCTTCACCTCCACTCCCTGTTGCCAGGGCCAACCCAGAACATTATGTGGTAGAGTTGCCGACTGAAGTAGAACAAGGCAAGGATCGTCAGTCTGGCCAGTAGTCCCGAGTGCATGCCTCAAAACGCAAGAAGACATCTGGCGCTACCCAGTCTTTGGCCAGTTCGCCCCCCGCATACAAAGGTTGTTGTCATCGATGGCAACAATCGTTTTTCTGTGTTGTCAGTTGCTGAAGAGACCAGTGAAATGCAATTAGATTTGCCGCCTGCCGTGTCCAAGTTCCTCCCAACACCACCAGACGACTGTACACAGGGCAGCCTAGTGAGTGGGGACTCTGGTGAGAAGACAGAAAGTGGTCTGGTCTGGTGCTGAAATTTTCCAAACTGTTCCTGGGACTAATTACCCTACGGCTGGTGCCTCACTTGATGTAGTCTTGTGCTGTGAGCTGAAAGAGGAATCGGTTTCGACACCAACGATCTTCACAACTGCTGACTGGGCAGCGGATGGAGAGGCCATGGTGTTGTCTTCGGAAGTCTGCAACAATGAAACGTGTGGTGATTCCGACTTGTGTGAAGACTTTGATGACTCCGACTTGGTTGAAGATTTGGTGAACTGCTGCTTGGTCTTCCATTATCGTGAGTTCGGGCTAGGATTATTAGTTGTTGGGGAGGATGCGTCATTCGCTGTGATACATGTATCACTGGTGTGAGAAGCGATTTAGCGTGCGAGCAGTGCCCTCCTAAAAACGTTGGCGTTAGTCGGCGGAAAAAATGGCGGCAACGAAGCGATACTCTTCTGGCTCACCTTGCTTGGATTTTGTAACGGCCACGTACTAATTCCGACGTTATCGGCTACGACCAGTTTGATACGGATTACTAGAAAAGAAAACATAAGAAACGAATGGCACCGCACACTGAATTTAAACCCTAAGAGAATACTTTATCTTGAAAGAGGCTCTTGCTCGTATAGACCTGCTGAGCGTAAGCCAAGAGGGGCAGCTGCGTTGGCTTCCTTGCAAGATCGAGCCTTAACGGCCGCAGCTCGGAGGCCCTCTAGTGAGGTTTTTAAGTTTCAACAGCAACCGTCAAGCTTCCGATCGCCGGCGCATTCTCCGTTGTTTTGAATCACGCGCTGCAGTCGCACTGAAAGCCTTCTCACGCGAATTGTACAGCCGATGAAGCAGGCCGACTGTTAGAAAGTCGCATCCACCCAAACACGTAATAATCCTAGGTCCGGGTATCCTAACCTAACGTATCTGCAAGTTGTGTGGGGGGGGGCGGGGGGGGGGGGGGGCCGAACAACAAAATTGAGGATATAGAGAAACTGTGTAGTGGTTTTGACGTTATAGGCATTGTGGAGTCAAAATTTCAGTGCGGGTTTACACCTGTTTTTAAGGGGTTTTGCAGGGTCTGGTCAATCTGGTATTCGGGTGTTTGTTAGAGATTTAATTCTGTATTCCTTTTCCCCACACCTATTGTGTAGAGGTATTGATGCCTGCTTTTTCCAAATTTGGTGGGAAACTCGTTGGATCACGTTGGGGGCCATTCATGCGATTGGAAGGTTTTCTGAGCCAGAGTGGGTGGCGTGGGTGGACTCTCTCCCTGGTCCTGTGTTACTGGGAGGAGACTTCAACGCGCACCACACACTTTGGGGCAGTGCGTGCTGTGACACTAGGGGGCGGATTATCGCGGACAACCTAAATCGTCTCAGGTTAGAGGTGGTCCAAAACGGCTCCATCACCTTCGTCAGGCGGTAGGTGCGTGCATCCAGGAGTCTGTGCTGGATCTTTTTCTTTGCTCATCTGCCATCGCGTATCTGTTTTCTTTTGGTACTTCATCTGTTCTCAGTGGCAGTGATCACTTTCCTGTGGCATTGTCCACCAGAGCTCATACCCCCATTGACCCTCCATCAGGTCTGTCTGGCAGGTACCCGCGAATTAGTTCAGGCACTTTTGCTGACTGGATCTCAAAATGGCTTAGGGCAAAGCGGCGCGCCAGCAGAAACGCCACTAAGAAACGATTTGATCCTGTCTGGTGGACACCAATTTGTAGGAAGGCAGTTTGTGATAGGCGTAAGGATTGGCAACGATACGTTAGGTATCGTTGCGATATCAGGTGGTTTGAGTATATTGGAATTGTGCAAGGATCTAGGTTTATTTTACACAAAGAAAAGGCAACCTTTGGGCGCATATTGTACGAGCGTGTCTCTAACGGTACTCCTATTTCAAAAGTCTGGGCTTTAGTGCGCCCTCAAGATTCCCGTATTGCCGTGACTTGGGCACTGGACCAAACTGGGGATGTTTTGAGTGGGGTCCGGCTGGCTAATGCCTTTAACTCTAATTTTGCAACAGTCTTTGGGGCTCCTGTGGGTCTCCCTCCCCCTCCTTCAGCTGACAGTATATTTTTTCCCGGCCAAGTGCCTTTAGCAATGGATGAATTGTCGGCTGCTTTACACGCATGTAAGCCAGATAGTGCCACGGGAATTGACGGTGTACCTAATGCGGATTTGCAGGGCCTGGATCTCGCTGGTTGTAGTGATCTTTTGGATTACTACCAGACTCTTTTTGACGGGGCCCCGATTCCTCAATCGTGGCTGTTCTCTATCCTTTCCCCGGTCTTGGGTAGGGGTAAGGTACGGTCTGCCGTTGAGAGTTACAGACCCATTCCTCTTCTCTCCTGCCCTCGCAAAGTTTATGAAAGGATTCTCATCAACAGAGTTGTGTGGCAGCTTGAAGACTCTGAGAAGTTATTCAGTGCCCAGTTTGGCTTCCGTAAGCACAGGGGTGCTCAGGATGCGATGATGTATCTGGAGTCCGGCATTAGGGAAGCCTGGGTAAATGATTGCATTGCTGTTGTGGTGTTCCTAGACATCAAGGCAGCATATGACATGGTGGATGTAACGTGGCTCCAGCACTCGTTGAAGAGTCTTGGTGTCTGTAAGCAACTCAGGGTGGCCTTGTTGGCTCTCCTTGGTACGCGGCAGTTTGCGACCAGAGTTGATGGCTCCTGGTCGGGTGTGCTGTATACGGACAGGGGCCTCCCGCTAGGGAGCTGTCTCAGCCCAGCTTTGTTCGCGGTTGCAATTGATGCCGTCTTGGTTGAGCTGAGCACTTCAGTTAGCGTTGTTGCCTACGCGGATGACGTCGCTGTTTGGCTGACTGGGACTGACTTACCAACACTCCTTGGTGTTGTTGAGAATGCGGTAGCTTATGGCTCCCGGCTCCTCGCGGCTAGAGGCTTGATGCTCTCCAGTGCCAAGACTGAACTTATGATCTTCAATAGAGGCCCTTTGCTCACTGGTTCCATCTCTGTGAATGGGAAAGTTATTGAGGCATCGAGTAAGGTGCGTTACCTCGGTTTCTGGTTAGACCCGCGACTTGAATGGTCACACGATACTGCAGCGGTCAGGGGTACCATTACGTCTAGGCTTAACGTTTTGCGAACAATTACCTACAATAGGTCCGCTGCCAAACGTGCTACGATTACTTCACTTTACAGGCCCTACATCAGGGCATGTGCAGATTTTCACATTCCTGTTCTTTTGACCTCGAATGCTGCCATGCGTAGCATTCAGGTTGTTCTGAATGACTACCTGCGTGTAGTGTCTGGCTGCTTACCGTCGACCCCGGTTCAGGCGCTACTTGTTGAAACAGGTGGTGTGCCCATAGACATACGGGCAAAGGAACTTCTGGTCAGATTGTGTCAGCAAGCAGTTGCTAGGGGATCGACTGATCCACTTGCCCGGATTATCATTGACTATATGTCTCTACCTCAGAGGGCCCGTGATTTGCTGGGTGTTCCTGGTATAGGGGCGTCCCTCCTTGTTGCCCCTGAAGTTGTCAGTTTACCGGGGGTTCACTTCGTTAACCCCCCATTCCCCCATGGGTTAGGTGTGGTGTGGCCCTTCGATCTTTCCGCAGTGGCCAGCATCTGGGTTCCTCCTGTGTAAATATTTATAGTGACGCGTCTTTCTGCGTCGAAACAGGGGAGGGTGGAATTGGTGTATGTGTACCGAGTTATCGGCTGAAATTCAGCTACCATCTTGGGTCTGTACCCTTGGCTTTCGTAGGAGAACTTGTTGCACTTGTTGTAGCGCTTGATGTGGGCATGGATCTGGGCGCATCAAGCTTTTGTGTTGTTACTGACTCTTTAGCAGGTGTGGGGTTCCTCCAGCGGTGCTTTGCCTCTTTGGACGTTTCCCATCCTCTGGCTCTTGAGGTGGGGTGGAAATTATTTACGGCAAGCCAACTGGGAGTGTCAATTACACTTGTGTGGACTAAGGCGCACAGTGGTGAGTTCGGGAACGAACTTGCTGACGAGTTGGCCAAGAGAGGCAGTTGTCGAACAACCCCAGCAGTCAGTTTCGTGGTCGGCCCGAGAGAACTCAAGCCAGCCTACTCGAGGTCCTCCTCCAGGATCTGGCAGAAACGCTGGGCTGTGGGTCCTACTGGCCGTACTCTGTTTGGGGTCCACCCTTCTGTCTCGTGGCCTGCGACCCTTGATGGTCTGTCACGAGGCGAAGCGGGGCTGCTCTCGAGACTACGGACGGGACATATCCAGCTTCAGGCACACCTATTTCGGCTGGGCTGGGCACAGACTCCTCTATGCAGGTGTGGAATGTCAAATAAGACTGTGGCTCATTTCCTGTTTGATTGTCCGCTTTGGGTGGCGTAGCGGACTTCGTCTTTCATGACGGAGATGACCCTTTGGCTGTGATCCTGGGGGTCCCCCTCATGTGCAGAAGGGTAAAGTTAGATACCGTAAGGCATTGGGGTTTTGCAAGGCTACAGGTCGTTTTACGTAGTGGGTGTTGGATTCTCTCCTGGCCTCACTTGTTGTTCGCCCTTCTCTTGGGATTACATGGCATTCGGTGTATTTACAGCTACTTGTACACAGTGGGGTCTTCACGGAGGTTGTGTTGATGGGATGTGTCTATTGGAGGCTGTCCTCAAAGTGTTGCAGTGTTGTTGTGTTGCCATGCTGATGAGGGAGTCACACTGGTTTTGTAAATTAGTATGTTATTAATGCCATGTATTGTCTGAAATGTTGGTGTAGGTTAAGGTAGGTTCAGTTTAGGGTGAGTGTATGGCATTTAGGGCCTGTAGTACTCAAATAAAAGTAACCTAACCTAACCTAACCCAGTTTGGTTTTCGTGCTAAGTTCGTGCTCCCTGAAAACAAACAACAATAGTCCAGACACGGTTTGGAAAAAAAAGAAAGAAAAGGGACATAGTTGAATTAAGGTCATAGAATCCCCGCAATATATTTTTTAGTTGCCCTTTTTTCCCTAACTTCTCTACTGCCCTCTGCCCTCAGAGGGGCCGTACAAATCCTTGGAATAACTATTTATTCGCTATTTTCTAACTTTTTTATGAAGCCATACAACATGCAGCAAGAAAATAATTGTACAGTAAAATGAAGTGGTTTTACGTTTTTCAGCAGGGGGCATAACGGGGGGTGTGGGGGGTGGTGGACGTAAAATGTACGCCTTTTTAAAAAAAGTTAAAAGAGAGGAAAAATACTAATGAATGGTCCTGTCAGGTAGGGGACAACCGAAGAGAGGATCTTCTGGACTTTGGGGAGCTTCGTAACGTCAAACACCAAACGGGGTGTAGTAAAGAAAAAAAAATAATCTAACTGTCAGACTAATTTGCAAACCAATTATGCAACTACTTTGTAACCCCGTCTCCCTCGATAACAGGGGGGGGGGATGTGAAATGGAAATAAACATCTTTATTTGTTTCTGTTAAGCCAAAAAGGAAAAAAAAACGCTATTTTGCTGGCCCTCCTGCCTGACCGGCGGAAAATTGTTTCTATTGCCGGGAGGAAACATAATTAGCCTACCTGTGTTTATTTGCATTCCTTTCCTTAGGGATGCTTTTCTCTGGAGGTTTGAAGAGTTGTCACTAGATGGCCAGCTGCGTAACCTGGTCTGCGCATGTGCACGACCCCTCTGTAAAAGCATTCAGCCGAGGCCTGCCTGCCATCTTATTCATCCTAGATCGGTCAGGTGGTGACTCAAGAGGGGAGGTAGGGAGGGTACAGTTAATGTATGTTTCCTCCAGGCAATAGAAACAACTTTCAGCTAGCCAGACAGGAGGGACGGCAAAATACTGTTTCTAGTTGCCCTTCGGAAACATAGATTACCTGTGTTTATTTGCATACACAGTTGACCTCGTCAATCGTGGAGGTGGGCTCCACCTGACGGGTTCCCAAGGGTTACGAGCTGGCTCCCCCCAGATCTCTGATTTTTGCACTTTATTGAAAACATAACTGGAATTTGGATCGCTTTCGGAAGGGTTGGTTGCCCTGAAAATGGCAGTTTGTTGTGAGGGGCTTGCTTCTACTTCAAGACATCGGATGTTTTCAGTGCTTAAGGAGGTTGGATCACTCGTCTGGTAGCGACGACGGGTCCCAGGCAGTGTAATCCGTTTTCGTGCTCGTCATGTCTCTGAAGTAGTGGCTGGTGAAGCCGTATTGGTTTCTCTAGGAAGTGGCTTCCATTATATCGGAGATGGCGATGTTGTTGTGGAAGGCCCAGGATGCGAAATCGCCCTTAACTCATGCGCCGTTGCCCTAATGTTGAAGTCGGGATGGTCATTGAAGATATCTTCGTAGGCTTTGTTGATGACGGTTCTTATCCATGAGGCAATCATCGCAGCCAACGTCACGCCGAAAGCAGTTGAGTTGCGAAGGGGAGATAGAGTTGGTTTCATCCCTTGCGAAATTTGAGGTTTTCGGTCTTCTTGATGTAGTAACGTAGGGCCTGTACTGGGCAGAGTAGTCACTTGGGTTCATCATCAATGATGTTTGTGAGTGCGCGAATAACGATTAGTTTGGATGGTTCACAAGGTTTTTGGGTTTTGGCTCGGAATGATGATCTGGGTTTCAGTTGTGTAGCCGAAAAGTTGTCATGGAAGAAACAGAAGCTGGGGGCGATGGGTCGTCGCGTCAATATGGCTTGCTGTTTCCCTCATCACCAAGCTTACCCTTCGCCTCATGTCCTTTGCCGAAAGTGGCTCGTCCCTCAAGGCTTTCACTGAAAGAATCTCGCATCGTCTCTTTCCCCGAAAGTCTCGACAACCTCTCAACATCTCTGTATACTTTGTTGGCTCCTAAACCATCATCCTCGAAGGTGTTTCCTTCCTCCTCGTCTGCTCTCCTTTGCGAAAGTCATCTCACCTCTCATCATCCGTTAGCTTCACTTTGCGTCCCTTTGGCATCATATCCCCGCCAGCAAGTTAACCATAGCATACCAATCTCAATCCTTCCGTCTTGACATACTTTCGCGAAAGCCATCCGTCACCGTAGGCATCCTTCGCCTGCACACAGTGCGAGGCAGTACACATTGGGGAAACAAGGCGAGTAGTAAACATCAGGGCACTAGACCACATTTCCTCAACTAGAAGAGCCGACCAACTTAACGGAATAGCAGCCCACCACACAGTCCAATCATGCAGTAAAATGGAGGGAATCTCCACTTTAATTCATTCAAACTCCCAGAACGACCAACACCTAAGTGCACTAGAATCCATCACCATCGACCACTTTGAAAAGAAAAAACTGCCATCTTCTGTCGAGCTGGCTCGCGAGTGTAGGGTGCAAGAGGAGAGTTATTCTTGGGTAACTTGGCGGCTGGATGAACCTTCCTCATGCACCCTACACTCGCGAGCCAGCTCGACAGAAGATGGAATACAGACAAAGCTCCCAGCCTGCCTTGTCGAGATCAGTGATGCGAACCGGATCGCTTACATTACATGGACATTCGCAATGTAACGAAGGGACTCTCTAACGTGCGAAAACGAGCCTGAAGAAACTGACGAGCAGAAAAGTTAAAATGTTTGTCGAAAATTTGCATCAAAACTGTTGAATATTAATTTTGAATTTAGCATAATTTTCCTCCATGAAGGTATACTTCACCCTGCCTCCTTCACCTCCAGCATCATCTTTTGGTCGTCTCAGCAAACCTTCATGAAAGCCATCCATCACTGAAAGCATAATACGCTTTGCCTCCTCAACTTCCTTCGCGAAAGCTCTCTCGACGGATGCTGGCTTCTTCTCGGCTGGGCTTGCCCCATCCGCCATGTCAAGTGGCCTTCGCTGTCCTTCTTCCTGCTCCTCCCCCAATCACTGCACTTCTCATGTGTCGATCGGGGTTTCTAGGTGGTTTTGACTTCTTCGGATTTTTCCCGCCTGTCGCCTCCTTCTCAATTTGTCTATTATTGTCTGCCGCTCTGGAATTTTGGTCCGCATCTGCTCAACATAGGCTCCAAACTTCGTGGTGGAGAAACCGGGAACACAATACCAGCTCCTGCAACCCACATTCGTGTCAGTCCTCCCAAAGCCAGTTCCAAAGCCAGATCTCTCAATTACTGCACCTGTGCTGCCACAGTGTCAAGTCGAAAGAGACATGTCCCCCATACAGCGTGTTAATCCCACCGAAAATGTGACCATTTTCTTGATCCGTGCAGGAATTGTCTTTCCATCCCATCGGATGAGTGGCTGTTCATCGCACAGAAAAATAAGGAAGCGAAAATCCAGAACGAACAAATGAAGCAAATGCTTCTAAATCTGAAACCCCTTTCAAACGCATGAAAATCACTACCGTTTCATCCTCATCATCTATTCTTCATGCAACACTTGCTCACCCATTCCTCTTTCTTTATGTGAAATTCCTCCTACTCCAACAGGTCAAATGGTTTCAAGCAAGGCTCCTGTCCTGTGAAAACCACTGAACAGTTCCTCATAGACAACTTTGTTCGACAGACCGCAACAAAATCCTCCCCCTCATACTTTTTTTGTACTCAGCATTGTAAGTGTTACGGAAAAGTTGTGTCATTTTTACGAATTTGAACCACAGCATGAAGCCTTAGGTTAGCACACTACGGCTCATACTGAAAACTCCAATACCATCATAACATCATACTTTTGTGCATAACAAACCTCCAATACCCTCGTAAGTGTTACGGAAAAAAATAGCTGTAACAACGCTCTTTGGGTGAAGAGCTTTGGCAGGCCTCCCTTGCGTAGGTGAGGAAAGGGGGGATGTTAAAAGAGAACGCCGGTGGGTAGACAGTTTATTCGAAGGCTAGGTTAGGCCGAGGTGTCTCTCATCGCGAGTGATGCTCTTGTACACACCCATACTATCCACAGCATGAAGGACTTAGGCTAGCACTCTACAACTCATACAAAAAAAACTCCAATAGCAACTTAGGTGTTAGTATACTTTTGTACACACTACGTCCTAGTCCTTTTCAACTTCAAGAATAATATCGTAAGTGTTACGGAAAAAAAAATTTGTGTCATTTTCACGAATTTAATCACAGCATGAAGTTAACACACAAATCATAGGTCCATGCTTTTGAATAAACTCCGCAAGATCTTGAAAGTTTTTTCTCTTTCAGGCACCAGTGCGCTAACATGCGCACAACATTCCCATACTAAAACCCCCGCCGCACGCGGCAGCCCACGCGAGCCAGCCGCTCGCTCCTAGCATTGCATCAGTTAGCACGCGCTAATGACTATAGCATTGAAACAGTTACGGGAAAGTTAAGTATGACCCAATTTAGCATTGTTTGTGTTAGAGGCCGTAACAGAACGCCATACTAATCCGAACTAGGGGCATACGTAACTTGCCTCTACTAATATACATTGTAATTAGTTACGCCATGCTAACGCGCGCACAACACTAATGACTATAGCATTGTAAGTGTTGGCCCATACTATTGTGCACACAATATCACCATACTAGGAGCCACCGCCGCAAGCGTCAGCCCACGCGAGCCAACTGCTCGCTACTAGCATTGCATCAGTTAGCAAGCACTAATGACTACAGCATTGAATCAGTTATGGAAAAGCTAGGTGCACCCAAATTTAGCACTATTTGTGTTAGGAAACGTAACAGAACGCCATACTATGCACCATCTGGGTGACATATTACTACTGCCAACTTTTCAAATGGCTTTAGATTTAGATAACGTTTCTAAATTAAGTGAAAATTATTTGAAATCAGGGTGGTGATGGGATAACAAGAAAAAGGCTACTATTAACTCAGACTTCAATTTTGATAATTTTGCTCGATTTTCATGGAGGTTATCAGACTTCAAATGACGAAAACTTGGCGAAAAGTCTAAGTGTTCAATTTACTTGACGTTTCGGCTATAACCCTAGCAAGAACATACAGTCAGCCTTCGTAGGTACAGGGCCAATTAACGGATCCATATTGAAGGAACCGTGTTAGTTATAGGCTAGATTTGAACCGGCATATTCTTGGTTGGGAAGCCGGGAATCTGACCCCTCACAAAGTTCATGTGAGACGTGTCTCACAAATCCCAGACGTGTCTCATAAATCACGGAGTTGATGGGCTGAAAAAAGAAAGAGTAACAAATCAATTTACAGTGTTTATCCACTGTGCACAATTTTTGATAAGTTCATTGATATCACGATTAACAAATTCAAACGTCAAAAACTTAGCTGGAATCCTTAATAGGTTTTTGTTTGTTTATATTTAATTGACGTTTCTGCATTAACTACGACAGCTCTTAAATCATGACGGTGATGGTAGGATAGTAGCAGTAGGGCTACGGGCAAACAAAACGACCAACTCCATTTCCATTTTTTTTTCAGAATTGCACAAAATTTATGTAGTCATGTAGACTGCGTGTTCTGATTGTTCCCCGACGAAAATCTCAATCACCCCCGGGCAGTGGGGGGGGGGGGGGTTGGTTCCCCTGCTGTCAGGGAGAGTAATTCATGACTCTAATAAAGCATCACCCCACTATAAATCATGAATGATTTCTCTAGTAAGCACTCCTTTGTGTAGAACTGAACATGACATAAAAAAACGAAGTCACAGTATCAAAACATAAATACCTTCTGTATCTCGCAAATTTTCGACTGAACTGCTTAAACTTTGTCAGGCGCTCCCAAGTTTTGCAGAAGCTCTGGCTACATCTTCCACATATATCGTCTACTAGCGGCGGCGCGGACTTGTACCGACCACGCAGTTATGTTAACTCCAGCATTTTCTTAAATTCTGACCCCTGTGTGGACCCGGAATTACAGTAACTCCGGATTCGCAATTTGCTTTAAAAGTGTCTGAAACAATCCGGAATTGTAGTAACACGAATGTTTTGGTGTGTTGATATCACTCCTTTGAAGGGCCGAACCAATTGGAACTTATCGGCCCCTTTTACCAGTTTTGGTTTTTGATATGATATCACTCCTTTTTTTTAAATTGTGTATTTACTCAACTCCACTACCGTGCAGATTTGTAATAAAGTGCCATGGCAACAAGAAATTGGTTTTCAACACTTTGCTACTACCTTTTGCTATCGGCCGAACCATTCTCAACTTATAGGTCTTTATAGGTTTTTGGTTTGGTTTTAATTTTGTTGTAATTTGTTTTATTTAGTTAGTTTTGGTGTATTGATATCACTCCTTTGAAGGGCCGAACCACTCTCAACTTGGTTGGCCTCTTTCCCAGTTTTTGGCTTTGTTTATTTTGCTTTGTTTTTACAGTTGGTTTATTTTTCGTGAATTGGACGTGAATATAATTTCTTTGGCAACGTAGTTTAGATTTATCGTGATACACTAGTGTGTGTCTAGGCACTCACATCAGTGTACACGTTGTCATTGTCTGAACTTTGCCCGTCCAATGAGAGACGATGCCGACGATACTAACAATGGTTATAACAATATTTCGTACTTACGCGCTCTCCCACGCCATCCCCGTTACGCCCCCAGGCTTCAGACCATAAAAGGTATGCAGTTCCTATTGTACTGCACCCATTCATCCAATTTCATAGCTGGAAGCCTTCCCGTTATCTCGGTATCGATGAATAATCACCCTATGGGATTTTAACATGGGAATGAGCGGACTAGCTAGCTAGCTAGTAACTAGTAACACATTTTCAACGTTATTGAGGGTCAGTTTTTGCATTGAAAGCAGCTTACCTGGCATTCAAACACGAGTTAATTTTTGTCAGATGGGTCATTGCTCTCGATTTCAACACAATTTAAGCTTTTGTACCACATTATTATTCCCCCCCCCCCAGTACTTGAAATGTACCCAACTATGCCCTTCAAGATATAAGATACTGACGCTAATGGCGTCGGTATAGTGAAGTATAGTGAAGAGGTCCCTGGTGCGAGTCTGACCTCACTCAGCTAACCCTTGAATTTTCGGGATGAGAAGCGCCCTGTGATGCCTCGTGCTCGTGTCGATTGTGGCATGTAAAAGATCGTAGAAATTCTCCCGATTGGCATTACCTACAGCAAAACTCGCCAAATGCGTCAAAACTCAAAAGTATACAGGGTGAAAGACTCCCGACTATTCCAATTGTGCGCTGTGCGCTTGAGCAAGTAACGCCAGCGAGACCCGGAAATGCATAGTCGATAATTGGTTAGAAGATGAGGCCCGCCAGCATGTATTGTCAGACCGCTTGTGATCATAAACCGCAACCGAAAATTTGCCCTCCTTAAATTTTGTTATGGTGTAAATCGGATATTCAGGCTACCCTGCTTCCCGAATCAAAGCCTTCGTAATACGGCTGCCACCGCCGCCGCTCTACCTTGTCTGTGACTAGCATTTTAAGTCTTTTGAATAATTTTGTTTTGAGAAGTTTGTATAACTTCCAGGGTTCTATAACGCGAAATGGTGTTATGATGAAGAGTAAGCGTCGGTTCGTCCAAAAAATCAAGTGATTTGGCATGGTGCCCCTAATCGAGATAATTACTTCTTTTTTTTCTGCAGTTTGAAATGCAACTAATGATTTGCAAGGATTATAGATATTAATATGTGGTCTCTTGTTGTAATACTGCTGGAACTCACAGACTGGGAGAATGGAAACAGAAACAGACATTAAAGAAAAACCAAGCGGTGCTACGAAATAAAAAGACGAAAAACGTTTCGAAAATATTTAATTTTCGTCATCAGGTTTTACGAATTAAAATGTGAAAACATGGCAAGGCCACTATTAAGTCACTACTAAGTCATGACATGTGGTCATCGTGGCTGAGCAGTGAGAGAGCTCAGCCTGGTTGCTGGAGGTTTGCGGATCTGGTCGAACTCCTGGAAAGGGGACCTTGGCAAAGTCCCCACCAGGGCTGCCAGCAAGGGTAGCGTGAGAGGCTACCATGCTCCTTCAGCGGCTATGGGATATATTCTGGCTAATTCTGGACAATCTTTTGGCCCCGACGATGATCGGAGGTTTCCCGCATCGAATCCCCGGGCTGGCACCTCCCTTTACTGGATTTCTTTTTCTCTAAAAAAAAAAATCTGGTAATGTTCAAAATTGAGCCAGTTCAGCCATACAAGCTTCGGCTGGCATAAGGCTCCTCAAAATTTAAAAATATAAAAATACAAAAAAATAAAAAGCATAACACGTTAATTTAAAAAGAATAAAAAGCCGAACACCACCGTTTCTCCTCTCCAAAGAGGCAGAAAACGGTAGCCGAAATGTGTAACCTGACCCCTGCTCCTTGGAAATCCAAGTTGCAAGTGAATTTCCAAGAAGCAGGTCAGGTTACACATTTCGGCCACCGTTTTCTGCCACGTTTGAGAGGAGAAATGGTGGTTTTCCGGCTTTTTGTTCTTTTAAAATTACTGTGTTACGCTTTTAAACATGTGACGACTTAGCCGGCCTTGCTACGTTTTAAAATTTTAATTCGTAAAACCTGATGACGGGAATTGATTATTTTCGAAACGTTGTTCGTCTTATTATTTTGTAGCACTGCTTGGTTTTATTTTACTATAAACTGGGAGAATCACGTGCAGGTGGGAGGAGAAGTGTTAATATATTCAGAGGCCAACAGCAATAAAGTGGATTTCACACGGTGAAGTAGTACATTATGCACCAGCACAATACCGAAAATTACATACCAGGTAATAAACATGAAAACTGAAGCCTTACGCAATACGTCGATAAATCTGTGTCCTTCGTCGGAACATCAAGCAAATGGAAATTTATGAATCCTCTCGCATTGCACGGGGAGGTGGGAAGGAGGAAGGCCTGATCAAATGGACGGACGGACCAACATTTCTATAATAAGCCAATGCCAAATAAGAGATAAATTTTATTTCACAAAAACTTGTCGGGAATGCATCAGTGAGATAGAAGGAAAAAAAAACAACATCATTAGATCGACTGGGAAGTTTCACACAACCTTTTTTTTTTGCACTGTTCAGCAAAATTCAGTGGGCCGGTGCATTCCATGTTGACATCAACAACGGAGGGACGACTAATTGTAAAGTGCTCAAGTTGAACACGCTTGGGACAAGTAAACAACTCGGGCAGTTGATGCAGACATTTTGTTTACTCGTAATTTATTAGTACGCTGCGTTGAAATTTAAATGTTAAACTCAATTTGCACGAACTAAACAATGGTTTTAGTCGAGTTTGGTGTCGCAAAGTGTCATTGTCATGTCACATTTCAGTTAATTCCGTGAATAAGCGTTGGCACAAATGGACGTCAGAGAGGAGAATATTCATACCAACTTGCACAGAGAATTTTATTAGTTCGAAGGACTTGCTTCATGTAATATTTGGCTTCCATACTCCGGTGGGATTACTTTCATTTTGACGAAACATTCTGAAGAGGACGTAAGATTTTGGTAAGTTATCGGCTTTACTATTATTGAAGAGACTTAGCATACCTGAAAATCGAAACTTAATCATGTTTGGCCTTAAGGAGAGATCGATCTGGAGGAGCTACATATAACATACTAGGGGAGAATTAATACTAGAGACTTAGGAGACCTTATAACTGAAGGAGCCATCTATAACATCCTAGGAGAGAATTGATACTTAAGGTTTAGGAGACTTTATAACTGGAGAAGCCACCTATAACATACTAGGGGAGAAATGCTTCTTCACCCAGTCACATCTATCGGACACCACAGATAGCTCTTGTGATATTTTTATCACAGTTGTTTTACTGTACTGTTTTAACAGTACAGAATGCTGGGAAGCCTATAGCAACGACTTTTTCAGTGGTAGTCAAGTGGACTTTCAAAAAACACGCAGACTAAAACGTCGTTGCTTCCTCATATAGGCTTTCTCGAAGTTCATTAGTGAAATAATGACATTTAATTATCGCATTTAATCATTACAGGAAGACACGCAAACAAAACCGCTAAATACAAAACGATCCCGTTAATGACAGACATTAGTTTAGACACCGTGTTGCATGAACGAATAGCCCTTCTGTCGAATCTGGTTCTCCGTTAGCTGCTACTTACGAAATTAACATGGCAGGTAAAAATCAGGCTTAAAACCTGACAATGACACCCAAAATCTGAAACTAAGCCTAAACCTTTTTACACATTTTTAACTGGCAATTGTTGTGCTTGTTACTAATTTTAGCTTACATAATACTGATCGTGTTGCAGTGCATGATACAGGTGTGCGCTTCAATATTTTCGTTGAAAAAAGTGGCTAAAGTGGCGGAAGTGTACAGAAGACTGGTAGTGACGAGGTAGTCGCTGCAGCCGCTTGTTTTTTTTTCCGTTTGTTATTAAAAATCTTTTTTTGTTTGATGGAACGTGAAGGGAGGAAATAACTGGTAGTTTTGAAGGACTAATGATTGATAGCTTTAGCTTCTCAATTTATTAGCAAACCGATTATCACGATCGATATAATCTTGAAAAGTTTTTGATCCTTTTCCATAAGAGAATCTTTTTTAGTTTCCAAAGTGGCTGGAACGGTACTAACTGAGTGAGCAGAATTTGCAAAAACTACAAATGCTCCGTGGACAAATTCACGTTCAGCGGGTAAAAAGATGGACATGACTCATGGGTCAGTGGTCAAGGGGTCACAATTTTCCTGTGGGTCATGTGGGTCAAGACATTCGCCTTCATTTACGTACCCACAGTGGTACAGTAGTATCTTGTAGTAATTATTTTTTTGTGTGACTTAAATAAATTTTTCAAATTTTTGCAGTTTTTTCTCCCTTGACGATCATTCCAAAAAAGAATTCGATGACATGCTTTACGTCATAGATGGACGTGGGTAACGTTTTCAGGCACATGAATTAATATTTAA
>JAHWFP010205996.1:14655-47871 GCA_023313725.1 Lithobius niger | reverse complement strand
CCCCCCCCCCTCATTTAATTTGCCGGTCGGTCGGTAGATGGGATCGTATGTTCGCGCTGCTGGCCATTGCGTTCCGGGCGCAGCTACTATCTCAGCGGGCCTTGGCTGCTACTCTTATAATTTTCCGTTCCGTCGGTAGATGGCGGAGATGGCATCGTATGTCCTGCTTGGTGCTGTACTGCAAATGGCTGCTGCATCTGGCGGCGTTGCAGATCTTGTGTAATTATATATATATATATAGATAACAAACAAGCAATTGTTAAAGGCAAAGAAGCTGTATTACGTTATTGCCGGGATTTCTATAGACCCGTAGCAGTAGGACTTTTGGTACATCACAAAAAAAAGAAGTGCATTACTGGTTATTTGCTCCAAAATTATGGGTGTTCCGTAGCATACCGCACGATTCTTACAATTGAGACGGAACTGGCTGCAGCTGTGATAAAGAAAATGGGTGAGAATGATGGTGTGTTCGTACCATGTGGCTTGGTAAAGGGTCGTTTTGTGTTTCGCTCTTGAATATATGATAATGTAGATTCATAGCGATGGCGTCCTCATTGTCTACAGCTGCATTAAGACGGATCTTTAGATTTTCTGAATTGCTAACTTCAATGGCTGCCTTTAAATGAGCGCAGGCAGTTTTAGTTTCAACCTTACGTAATGTATTATTTTCGGAGCCTTCTTGTTCCTTTTGTGACACATTTTTCTCGTCGTTTTTGTTTTTTGCTGGCACACCCGAACGTGTAATACGCGCCGAAGTGCTAACAGAGGGAGGATTATCTGCAACTGTACTCTACTGTTATACATGGCTACGGGCCAATACCCAATAAACACATTCTGATTGTGATTCTTCTCTTCCAAGGATACAACCCGTAATCATAGTCAGACGACTCACGAATACAAGTTAGAACGTTCACTAAACTGCCAGGCTTGGGATTAATTACTAGCTGTTCATTTTTTAATTCTTGACAAATTAAACACAATTCATAATTTTTGTTGTAAGTCTTATAGGTATTGCATATGGTGAGCGTTCTTATTTGGCAAACTCAATACTAGATTCCAACTATGAAATGAGAAAACAATAAGCTCTTGTTTGAAGGGCAATTTACTATTATTGTGAATACCGACACATTATACAATTATTGTGAATACTGAACGCTTTACTCTGAACTGCATATGCTTACGAGTACAACATGATTGTTATCAAAGATTATCTTAATCTTGCGTCAGAAGATGATGTACGACGTATATGCCGGCGAACAATGTTCAAACGTCGTATTATAAGCGCCGCCTAACGGCAAACTACGGAAGTTATCCTAACTGCCACTAGCTGCATCAGCATCAGAATGGCAGCATCCTAGTGACCAAGTTGTCGACGCGCCATTAAGCCTCAACCCCCCCCCCCCCCTAGTGAAATGCGTTCGCCTCAGTGTTCATATTTCGGGAACCATTCAACCGATTTTCAATTACCATAGCTTATTTTAAAGCTAACAGAACTTACTATAATCTAATTCCCATGAAAGCAATGCGCCCGTCTCGTTGTTCGGCCGTAATTTCCAACTAAGCATACAAATTTGAGTAAAAAATCAGGTATTTTTATGTTTGCGAGCCTATACCGTGAAATCCTTGGCATTTTTGGTATTGACTCTTAGGACTTTAACGGTAGTGCATCTCAATAGCTTTAAAACGAACTATAGAAAAAGTAAATCGGTCAAGTGGTTGCAGATATATAAGTGTTTATTTAACCAAATGTTGGCGGCCATTTTGATGACGTCATATCGCCACTTCCGGTTGCATACGAGGATTACACCATGGTGCAAAAGAAAGCTGGCATGGTGTAGAACAAGATTATCCAACTTATTGTTTGCTTCATTAAACTGCACACGGGACCCTTTTTTGTCCCCCCCCCCCCTTTTTTCTACTCTATGGCAAAGTACTATACGTTAAAATAGCCTGCGAAAGGCCCTAGGCCCTGTCCATACCTACGTTTTAAGCTATAGAACTTGAAAATCGGTTCTATGGTTCGATCTCCAGGTGAGGACAAGAGTCCCAACAGCAACATTAATGATTTCTGCCCAGTGCTCTGTAATAATAATTGCTCTGCCGACGAGTATACTGCAGTCACATAAAATCGAGTTCAAAAGGCCCTGGTCGGTGTTAATACCAACATTTTAAGCTGTACAAATTGAAAATCGGTTCATTGGTTCTATCTCTAGGTGAGAGCAAAAGTTTTAGCCCATTTGGCTTTCCGTGTCAAGAATATTGTAGTTACGTTAAAATAGTCTGCGAAAGGCACTAGGCTTTGTCCAGACCTACGTTTTAAGCTATAGAACTTGAAAATCGGTTCAGTGGTTCGGTCTCCAGGTGAGGGCAAAGAGTCCCAAGAAGAAGAAGAAGAAAAAGAACAACAACAACAACAACAACAACAACAACAACAACAACAACAACAACAACAACAACAACACCGAACGCCGAACGGTTTGATTGTTGTCATTAAAGTTTGTAATGTGGTGAAATAGTTACAGCACGAAACCAAATACCGAACTTCGTTGGTGTATGTCAATTCTGGGCGAGACTACAGGAGTTCAAAGTTTGACGTTTAACATGGAAGTTCATGCTGAGGCTTACATAAGGACCGCAGTCCTTGATTTCTTTTGATGGAAGTATTGAGTCAGGATGCAAGGTTCAGTGGATTGTCCTACATTTGTGGTCATGACTGTAGCTTGTATGGTAACTTGCCTTGTTTCATGGAGGTATTTTTGTCTAAGTAGTTTTTTTATCGTCGGCAGATTGGCAAAACTGTCTCATCTTCTTACCTGCAGATGAAGGTGACCGGGATAACCAATTTTATGTTTTGAGCCTAACTTCCCTTGCGATATAATAAAATTGTCTGCATCTGTTCACCACGCTAGTACAGACATTGTAGTTGACTGGCTCAGCTTCCAATCCAGAAATATGGCGATGTTCAGAATTCAGTTACTGTTGTTTATTAGCAAGACACATGACTGGATCTATGCCAATGGTTATCGGTTTTCTGTAAGTAAGACTGTCTGCATCCACTATTGTCTTCATCGTGGTATGCATCCTGACCCAGAACTTCACCATATGGCTGGCTGTTAATGACACTCAGTTTCTTGATATACCATCTGGTAACCAGCAAACCTTGTTACGTTAATAAAAGCAGCTGTGTGAAAAATATAATCCTTCAGTGAGAGCCTTGTGGGCTTTAACTGGTAACTAGTTGCAATATTGGGATGGTTTGATCTCTTATGTGTTTGTAGCGATTCTCGGTCCAACATGCTTTAAATGCTTTTTCGTAAAAGCGGAATGATTGCAAGGTTCAAATTTGTTGCTGGATAGTTCAATTGTGGTAGTTTGAAGCCTCATTTCCGTACAGATTTTTTTTATGTAGCATGCATTTTCAATTTATTGGTAGTGATCATTCCATTTCCAATCATTCAATTAATTCATTATTGCACAAGATTGTTGGAGAATTACTATTGGCTTGCAGGGTGTTTCAGACATAAGGTCTTAGGGCTGTGTCGTGCAGATGAACGGGTGTAGTTACGCTCGCTAAAATCCTTTGACCGTTTGTGGCTTGCCGCTCTTACTAATCCATAAGTTTAATATTAACAGTTGCATTTACGTGATGTATTGTTTTATCCATTGTTGGAAAGATTGTGTTAGTAGTCTCTCATATTGAATAGTTAATATTTGATTTCTCCAGCTGCTGGTACGGAGTACAGCTATCATGTTATTCGTAGTTGTAGAGATTGTTGAAGTAGTCTCTTCATAATATTTAGTTCTTGTTAATTGATTCCTCCAGCTGCTTGTACGGGGTACAACTCGATTTAATAGTAAGGATGACTGCAATGCTGGAAGGATTACGTTGCTATGTTTGTCCTATACACTCATTCGACCTATGCCTCTGTTTATATGATTCAACTACCAACACTTCAATGAGGATATTAAGTCCAT
The DNA here is from genome assembly GCA_023313725.1 of Lithobius niger. NCBI lineage: Eukaryota > Metazoa > Arthropoda > Chilopoda > Lithobiomorpha > Lithobiidae > Lithobius > Lithobius niger. Next base: position 43,896 of record JAHWFP010205996.1, on the reverse strand, counting down.
ATTGAGATATGCTCCATATTGAGATAAGCAGCTCCATATTGAGATATGCTCCATATTGCAATATGATCCATATTGCACTGGGTGCATATCATTTTTGTGGAAAGCCTATACTATGTGGATCAGGGGAGCCATCTTTGTCATTCTGCCTAAAGCTACTCTCGCTGCATGGTGTGCCAAAGAAACCTACCTGCGAAGTAGCCTTTGTCCAAAATCAACAGGCTAGCTAGGCTACCCCGAGAAAGGTTGGACTCCCAATTTGCCTGTTGAAAGCGATCAAGACACCCAGTATAGCTCATTGACCCATTGCAGTGACCTGCTGGGCCTTATAGTTAAGCAGGGTGATCAATATCATATTGACCCCCAAGCGACCCGTGACCAAGTTTTGTTGGTGACTAAGTTGTAAACTTCTAAGATTGTTGCTATTTTGCTTTAATTCAAATCAAAACAGTTCGTCTTGGTCTGTGTGACTTAATTCATCATCCAGTGGAATTTATTTCGTTCTGTGAGTTTTAAAGCAAATATGGTTTGTCTCTTTTTACCTTGTGAGTTGAACAGATATTCTCTGTTGGTAATTTCATCACACTGACCGAATGAAACTGCCTATATTCTCTTTTATTCGTGTTAGTTTGGGAAATACTTGTCATACTAAAAAATGATATTCTATAAATTTGAGCCACTTTGATGAACCAAATAGGATTCAGTCATCGTGCTGCGACGGGTGACTGGGTCACTTCGAATCGATAGTTTAAATACGATCACCAGGCCATGTTAGCAACAGGTCAACTGTGTCAATGTTTCTCTGGGAATGGTTCTAAAAAAATTCTGGCTTCCTGATCAACGGATAAAAAGTGTGATCCTAGTTCAAGACGATTCTCAAGAAAACTATGTTAAAGGAGCTACAGCCGTTTTAAAAGTAAAGTAAAAAAAACAATGCAAAAAATAAACCTTCATGTGAGTGAAAAATCATGCGTCAAATAAAGACTAAATGCAAGGCACCAATTTTACAGGAAGTGGAGAAAATAAAAATTAGATAATTTTCGCAGGGAGTCCTTCCTAAAACTGTTTCCAATTATTGTTATCTGATGATATCTTTACGGAAGGTCAATGGCATGACTGACAGTGCAAACAATTGCGTATGCATAATAGTTTTTTTTGTCAAATGATTGCAGTTTTCAATATAAATTGCGTGGGTCCTACTCAGATTTTGGACATGCCTAAGGTTTACCGAATGAACTTCCACGGAATTTATGTAAACGCTTTTCTGTGGCCTTAAGTGTCTCGCCATCATGACAAAATGGTTATTATAATGTGGTTATTATAACACTAACTTGCATGTTTTCTGATACAAAGGGGATGGGACATTTCACGCTGATAAACATTCAGTATAGTTAACTACACGTGTGTGGTTATGAAATAGTTCAATTTTCTTTCTTAGTAATAGTAAAATAAAACAAAATGAGAATCTGCTCTATCAGAACTCATTGGCTAACGTTCTTCTGTGATTTCATGAAAACAATTACAGTATAATGCGTATGATTTTGCTGTGGTACAGTCAGCCAAAGTATGGAAGTGTTGCGAAAATTACAAACTAAAAAATGTCGAGTAAAATATTTTAGCCTAATGTAGGAGTTCTTAGAAGCAAAAACTATTCACAAAATTTGTTTATGTCAGGCACTCATCATACAAGAAAGAACTATTATTACATTCGCGGTATTTTGATATGAAAAGATGAGACACTGTACAGATGATATTTATTACGGTTGCCTAGAAGAGCAAAGGACATTTATGGGCAATTCACCGACTCGACAACCCAACAGCGATGTGGTTACATTGATTAAATGATGACTTTGGCAATAAACGGGCTATTGCGGAAGCGAAATTTCGAGATAAGAAATGCCTTTGAAAAAAATAGAAGTTATTTTGTGCGTATAATGAAAATAATTTTTTTCTCTGCGGAAATACAATTCAAATAACATTAGGAGAGGAGAAAGTTTTAAATCTCATCGTTAGGTTTACAGTGAAAACGTGCATAAAATGCACAAAATAGAAGAAACTGAAATTTCTTTTTTCCTTAACATAGATTTTTTTGCTTCATATCCTGAAGCCATTTATTTATAGGTTTGAGACGTTACCGAGTTAAACACAAAGGTAAAACGTGGAGAACAACTCACCAATGCTTTACAGACTAGTAACAAGTCCATTTACAAGGAGAGTTGAGGAAATTTAAAATGTTAACTTTTTTCCACTGGCAATAAAAGATGTATCTCCCCTTCGTGGGATGTTTACATGTAACTTTCTAGTGAATGGAAGCTTCAGCTAAGACTGCAGGTGACGGGGCTAAAAAGGTTGGGGGATATGAAACGTAAGACTAAGATTATTGAAAGTAGAAATTTGAAAGAGCATCGAACTGGTGGAAAGGGAAATTGAGGATTATACCATTTGTATAATTCTGAAAACCACTATATGGAAGAAAACCACTTCCAATAATAGGAGCTTCAATTGCTTTATCTTAAGTACGGATCACAGGTTGGCACTATTCTTTTTGTTTTGTAAAACTTTTTATTTTACATCCTCGATATCCAATCAGCTTTACTGTTACGCCAATTTTGCTGCAACAAACAACAACTGACTTTTACAAAACTGGTGCAGTATTTCATGCCTTTGGCAATGGTATTATTACAATAAAATCCATGTCTGACTTATCTCTTGTCATTAAACTTCTTTGACTGTCTAACTGTAGAATGGAGGATTCTTGAAAGTCGAACCTCTTCCTCAAACACTGACTTACAAAGCTGACTTTAAAAATAATGTTGAACCTCATCAAATCATAATACCATTAAGCTTGTGTTTGAATTTGCTATTATGTTGACTTAATTTTGTATTCTATTCCTATTTTGCGTAAGATAAGAAAAAACAAACCACAATGTGTAGTGCCATGATGGCTTACCAAGAGGGCAGGTCTTTATTATAAACAGTTCTAAAAACAGTTTTCTGACTGGTTACGAATTGTTTAAGTCAAACTGTGGTCGAAATGGATTTAAGTCAACAAAGAAAGCATCCACAACATAAGGTTTTTTTAACGTATTCAATATTAATTTTCAAAATACGGTTTTCCTGTATTCTGCAGAATAAAAAATATGCAAATTCTGCGTTGCTTAAATTTTAACTCAAATAACTCAAACCGTTTACTCAAATAGCGCGATTTTGTCACCTCATATCGGAAGATCGACAGCCTTCATAATGAGTGATGACAGATCGTTGACCTAACAGTCACACCTTGGATTACGTTATTCACAAAACATCATTCGTTATTTATCTTAGGAACTACCGAATTTGCATTTAGTCACGATTAAATTTATAATTTGAAAACAAATTTTAGGTTAACATTTATTTTATGTAGAAATTGTGGAAATATATAAGTGCAAAGTCACTCTTAAATTTTTAAATTGAAAGCAAATTTAAGGATAAGATTTATTTGATGTAGAAATTTTGAAAATAAATAAACGCAAAAGTGCTGTAAATGATGTTTGATATGGTGTTTGTTTTGGACGCTTCATTTGAAATGTTGTTAATGCTTTTGTTTTAGGTTTATTTTTCTCCACCGTGAGAAAATATAAACCTATTGCAATATCGTAATATCCTGTGGAGCAGTGCTACAGAGTTTTTGTATTATGAAAAGGTGAGATTTTTACTTCTGACGGTAACAAAAGAACTTGTCATCAACTTGTAGAATGTAGTGTTCGAAAACTGTTACCTGAGACTTGTGAGCAATGGTGAAGATATTCAGAATGGGCTTAACAACGGGTAAAATTAAGTACTTACTCAAGGGTACGTTTTCAAGATTTGCCCCTATTAGTTAGTGGATTAAAAAAATAGGTCAATTTACTTCATATTCAAGAATATTTTTTTCTGTCAGATTGTTAAAACAACAAAGGTGAAGGAAGATCATTGAAGGTATGTTTCTCTTTTTTTAAAACCTAAATTTTAATCAGCATGTCTACTGCATGCTGATGCTAAAGAGAAATACTCTCCTGAAATTGATCTTACATAATTAGATTATACACCAAACAAATGTCACTCAGTAGGAATTGTTTCCACTTTACAAGAAAGAACCATCACTGTTTTTTAACATTCTTTTTTTTATTCTGATGGGGAAGAAACCACGTGACATCCATAGAATATGCGCCTCTAGTAAACGTAAAGTCTTAGTTTCAATCCTTCAGAATTGTATGGGTGAATTATTTCAATAGATTTGCTACTCCACCAAAACATGACCATATTTTCAGGATTAAAGAGGACAGAATACCAGATGAGTTTGATACGTCTTAAATAAATACGCATGCAACCTTACTTATGCTTCCTTTAAAGTTTAATATCAGAATGCCTGAACGGGGAATTGAACTCACGGTCTTTAAAACCAAAATCCAAAGTCCTATCACTAAGCCATATTGACAGGGCTTAGTTGCTTGTGTGTTTCTTTTGATTTCACTAGGTGTGTACCATGCAAACTAGCATCCCACCAGTGGCTAACATTGAAAAGTGCACGTTTATATGTATATGTGTGCGTGTTAAATGCTGCCTATGATCTTTTCCTTTAAAAATAAGGGCTGTGTGTCTGTAAGGCTTAGTGGTAGAACTTTAGCCATTGGTTTCAAAGGTCGTGGGTACAATTCCCTGCTCAAGCAGTCTGTCATTTAAGCCCATTTTAGGTTTGCATCCGTATTTACTAAAAATTTCTAGTAACCAGAATATATAGTAAATATTCTTTCTCAGTAATATTTATTCAGTCTACCAACAAGTTCCCTACGTACTTGTTCAATTTTTTTTATTTCCTCATTCTTTGGTGCAATAGCTGCTGCTAACTCATTGCCAGATCATGCGCATTCATTTGGAAACAGGAGAGGCTTCCATGTCATTTAGGTGTAAGCGACAAACTTTGCAATAGCAACCAACGTGCATGGAGTGAAAAACCAATGCTAATTGGAAGGTGGCCCTTAACCAGCGTGTATAATTATCATCTAAGAGTCATAGTAAATGGAGGATTCGCAACTCGTCAGCAGGCATTTTGCGACTCTCCAGATTTTGTTTACTTTCGGGTGGATGGTATGGTTTTAAGGCTACTCCTCAATGATAGGGACCATAGCCTGTGTGAAAATACACTTTTACCCTTGCAAAGCTGAAGGAGACGTCAGCCACGTTTAAAACAGTAAAATACCAGGCCCACCTGGTTAAATTTTGTATCTATTGCCGTTATGAAAATATACATTACCTTACTTTTAGCATTCTCCTTCTGCTTATGCTGTGTGTACTACAGGTTAAAGTTCTTGACCTTCGTCAGCACCACCACCCACTGCACAGCAATATGTGCAGCCTCTGTCTAACATAAACTCTGTCAGTGGTCGATGCTACACCTTTTGTTCTTCTTAGTGTCCAAGTAGCGTCTTAGAGAGGAGAATAGTGGGAAGAAGGTAATGGATATTTTCATGAAGGTAATGGAAACAAAAATTAACCAGGCGGCCGTGGTATTTAAGTGTTTCTATGTGCCATGAAAATATCCATTACCTTGCTTTTAGCATTCCACATACCTCGTCAAAGGCATCAGGCACTACTTGACTGGCTCCCAGAGTTGGCGAGGTAGCTCCCCAACAGTTACAACTTCGCAAATGGTGTGAGAAGGCGCTCATAACGAAAGACTGTATCGCTTAAGGGGATGAAAGTATCCATCTAGGTGTGATGAAAGGACCAAGATGGTAGAGTCCATAAGCATGGGCGGACATTTCGCAGAGATAATGTGATGTAAAACAGTCGAATTCCGCCAGGAAGCTGCTTCCTTTATGTCTGTAAAAGGAATATTACTAAGAAAGGCCTAGGAGGATAAAATGGCACGAAGTTCATGAATGGTAACGTGGATACTTTGATCGACACAATTGATATCTAGGGCATTTTAGGCCTGAAGAATGACTGACTTGATCCATGTTGAGATCATGCAGGTGGAGGTCTCGCTCGAGCACTTAGTGAATGGAAGAAAATGTTTTGAGCCTCCACGGCGAATAGGCTTGAACTCCTTTAAATAGAAGCAAAGCGCTCATACTGGGTAAAGGGCTCGTTCGGAATCATCACCAACGAGAGCAGACAGAGACAGAATGAAAAACGGAAAAGAGCGTTCGGTGGAGTCAATGTTACACCAGAATAGTTGTCCAAGAAGAAACAGTCTGCTGGGGTTGACGCAGGGCTTGAAGTTCACTGTAACGAAGGCTAACAGCTACAGCTACGAGGAAAATAGTCTTACGGGTTAAATGACTGAGGTAGCATGAAGTGGCTCGAATTGGCTTTGATATCGAACAATAGGGCATTCGATATCAAAGGACCGGATCAGAGAAGATATATGAAAGTCATCAAAACGGTTGGAACTGCCAGCAGCTTTAAACCCAGAATTTAGGGCTGATCGGTAGATTATGATGATGGATCCGCCCGAAACCGTCCCTAAAGAGTTCATTGAGTAAAATGAAGAAGTCTGAAATAGAATGTTTGACTGGACTGACTTTCCTTCGAAGACACAAAATAAACCATCTGGACCAGTGTTTGTCGTAGATCTTGTTGGTAGAAACTCAAACAGCATTATAGGCGATGCGGGAGGCATCATCTGAAGAAACACTTGTCGTTTCGAGAAATTGGACGACGGTAGCCATTCATGTAGCTGCAGGGACTGCGGTCGGTGAAACAGTACAGTTCCGTGTTGCTGGAAGAGCAGGCCCGTTTCGTTCGGAAGACAACGAGGGGAATCGATGAGGAGATAGAGCAGAAGTGGAAACCATGCAGCCGCTGGCCAATTGGGTGCCGCAAGGATAAAGAGACCGGGAGACCAAGCAATCTTGCAAAGGACTTGGGACAGGAGCTTGGGTGGAGGTGATAGATACCTGAAAAGATGATTCCAATTCAGAGTGACAAAATCAACAGCCCAATCTTGTCTGCCCGAAACTGGACTGAAGAAATGGGGGACTTTCGCATTGATCCTTGTGGCGAATAGGTTTACCATTGGCCGACCCCCCCCCCCTTGTAAAGAGAGATTCGCAGATGAACATTTTGAGGGTCCATTCCTCGGCTGGTAGAGACCATTGAGACAGGGAATCTGCGATAATATTCTGTTGCCTGGAAAGCGAAGGTGGGAAAAGGGCCGTTTGATAAGTGGTGCAGAGGCTAAATATGTGGGAAGTGAAATGGTGAAGGGACCGGGACAGTGTGCCTCACCTTTCTGAAGATAAGCGACTGCAGTGATGTTGCCTATGTGAACCTGAACCGTTTTCTCTGTTATAAGGCGTCGAAAACTCTGCAGAGTGAGGACTGCACGAAGTTTCAATATGTTGATGTGATCTCGCTCGTTGGATCCCCATGTTCCGAAGATGGTGTGGTGGTCGATGTTAGCTTCCCAGCCTTGGAAGGAGACATCCATGAACAGGTGGAGATCGGGAAGGACATCGCGACCCCCTTCCCAAAGAGGGACAGTCTTTGTGACGTGGAGTACATCCATCCATCACAGCAGCATGTACATGGTAAAGGTTTAAAATCAAGAACGGCACTGATCGGTAAACAGACAATGAAATCAGTCAGACCAATCGTTGATACGGAAGAGATTAAAAGTTCTGACCACCCACCTGATGCAGGGGACGGGCAACACTAGGGAATCCAGAGTACCGATGTTAGTGATGAAGTCGGTGAGCGTGTAGACTAAAAGGTGAAGGGAGGACCTTGTCCTTGCCAGAAGCATGCTGATTCTGTCGGTAGAAAGCATAATCGCGGAGAGAGCTAGGTCGAAGTAGATTTCGAGAAAAATAAAGTTTCGTGTTGGAGTTAAGCATGATTTTGGGAAATTGACACAGAGATCCAACCGTTGTAGAAGACGCTGCATGAAGTCGCAATGACGAAGAAGTTGCAGGGCGTCTTGGTGTGGAAGAAGCCAATCGTCGAGGTAGGCGTTGGCCCGAATCTGGAACCAATGTAAGTAAGCTAGTACCGGGTATAGCACAAAGATAAAGATGCGAGGAGCTGTGTTGAGACCGAACGGAAGGCAGCGAAACTCGTAGACACTATCATTGTAAATATATTTGAAGAGGTGCTGGATGAATAGGAATGTGAATGTAGGCATCCGCAAGATCTAAAGAAATCGCGCAGTCACGGGGTAATAGAGAGAGACGGATGGATTCCATAGTTTCCATTGGGAAATGGGGTTGATAATGAACCGATTGAGTGGTTGAAGAGTGGAAATTAAACGATAGTCCCTTGTCCTCTTGGGGTCAAGGGGAATGTGTCTGTAGATCGCGTGTAACTCTGGGCGAGGAGCAGCTTGTATAGCATTCTTTGCTAGGAGAATGGAGATCTCAGAAAGGAGGCGAGGTACTGGACACCTCGGTCCATGGTGGAGATATCACAGGTGGAGTCCGGGAAAAGGTTGGCCAAAACCAGTGAGTTATGATGAACAACACAAGGGAATCATCGGTGATGGAATGCCATGCAGGGAGGAAGTAGTGGAGATGATTGTAGTTCCAGCCATTTTATCACTTGATTATATGTCTTACTCTTTTTCCCCATAGTTCCATTCAACCATCATTTGTGCTTCGCTGTGCATGCTGTCTTGAGTGAAATGCAACTATATTGAACCAACTAGTTTATTTTAACCTTTGGAATACCCTAACTAAGTTGTCTCTTTTCTCTTGTAAAAAAAGTTGTCCAGAATTTAAAACCGAAAGTATGTAAACATTCGTCTTTATAAACTCTGTCAGTAGTCGATGTTTCACCTTTTATTCTTCTTAATGCCGAAGTATCTATATAGAGAGGAGGATGGTGGGAAGTAGGTAATGTATATTTTCTTAAAGGTAATAGAAACAAAAATTGACCAGATAGCCGTGGTATTTTAGTGTCTCCATGTGCCGTAAAAATATCCATTACCTTACATTTAGCATTCCACAGACTTCGTCAAAGACAGCAGGCACTACTGACTGGACCCCTAGGGTGGCGAGCTGGCTCACAAAAAAAGTAACAACTTCGTAAGAAACTCTTGTCGTTTTGAGAAATTGGACGATAGTAGCTTCCGTATAGCTACAAGGACTACGGTCACTGACACAGCACAGTCCCATGTGCCTGGCAGAGCAGAACCGTGACGTTTGGAAGACACAGAGGCGAATCGATGAGGAGATCGAGTAGAAGCAAAACCATGCAGCTGCTGGCCAATTGGGTGCCACAAGGATGAAGAATCCGGGAAATCAAGCAATCTTGCGGAGGAATTTGGGCAGGAGTTGGGTGGAAGTAATAGATACCAGAAGAGATAATTCCAATTCAAGGTGAGGGCATCAACCGCCCAAGCTTGACTGTCCGGAAATGGTCTAACAAACTGTGGAAGTTTGGCATTGAGCCTCGTGGCGAATAGGTCGACTATCGGTCCACCCCACTGTGTGAAGCGAGATTCGCAGATAAACATATGTATGGTCCATTCCCAAGTTGGTGGATACTATCGAGACATGGAATCCGCGATAACATTTCTGTTGAATAGAATATGAAGGGGAAGATGAACGTTTGATAAGTAGTGCAAAGGTTGCATATGTGCGAAGTGAGTTGGTGAAACCCACCCCCCTCCCCCTTTCTGAAGATAGCGACTGCAGTGGTGTTGTTTATGTGAACCGGAACCATCTTCCCTGTTTTAAGGCGGCAAAAACTCTGCAAGGCGAGGATTCCAATAAGTTCCAATAAGTTGATGTGATCTCGGTCGTTGGAACCCCATGTCACGGTGACGGTGTTGTGCTATTGTGTTTTGTATTTTCTTATGGAAAATATGGATTTTCTTATGGAAATCTCCACAAAAAAAAACATTTCATAAACTACTGAAACAATGTAGTAATGATAAGACAAAATCGCGTAAATAATTATGATCACGAGTCAGCTAATTTAATGTTCATCTCTTGCATTCAATTGCTTTTCGTAATTCCACTAAGTCAATTTCAAAACATGCTGTTTAACCCTTTCACTCACGGCATCCCAAAAAAACGGACAGCTACTAAATGGGCAAAAAAGGTCGGTCCATAGCACAGTACATGCTTTGAGAGTGGACCCTAGGAGATTTCGAGCAAACGAGCAGAAACAACCCAAAGGGTAGTATCCTGAATGCCAAGTGAATTCCAAGTGAACTAATATATAGGCCTTAAAAATTCACTAGAATTAATAGGTGACTGAATGGGCTATCAGAAAATACTTTGCTTAACAGATAAAAACTTTAATGCAAAAATAATTGTTCTACCGTGATTGTAACGGCAGTTGCGAAATGGAATGGTATTCTGTTTAAATTGATTATCTTATGTTAAACCTCAGACCTTATTCATCAGCAGTTTGTGTATTTCTCGTACCGAATGTATTGATTTATTTCGTTACCATTCCTCATGGTTTTACTAACCACATGGACCAAAGGTGTATCATTAATCAGTAAAACTTATAATGATTCAAATATTGTTGCAAGTTGAAAAAAAAATTGCTGAATTATATATATATTAAATGGCATGGGTGACAAATGTGCAAAACATAATAATAATTCCACTTTTGCCCCACTAGAATATCCTGCCCTTCAGGAAATCAATTAAACATCTCCAGTCTTAGTGGGTATTGAAAGCGATAACCATTAAACATTATGCTTTTATAGTTTCTTTCTTGCATCAAACACCATACTGACATAATGGTCATTATATTATAGCGAATTTATTTTAACAGCCATTATTTTATGATAACTTGGTTTTATTAATATAGCCATCATTATTGTAACGTAGTCTAATCAATGCGAATTGCTTAATATAAATGGTGTTTCTCTTGACCAGTCGTTCAATTGTCTTGTTCATTGATTAGCAACCCCTTAATCTGTTATTTTTTTGGGTTGGTATGAGAGAGTGGTTAATGAGTAACCTGCAAGCTTAAAGAATTAAACTGGCACTTCTAGTTAGACTTACTCCCTGTAGTGTTGGAGTTTACGGTAAATGTGACATAATTTAAAAATACACGATTTACATTGTTGACAATTGTTTGAGAAGATTTTGAACCCAGACCTTCAAATTAAAAAGAAATAATACATGGCGTTAAGCATTTTAAAACCAAAATTTTAGGCTCAGGGACAATATTTTGCATTGACAATATGCCAAAAATCTCATACATGCCCATCAAACAAACAGACTGCAGCATCGTGCACTGGCGTAAATTGCGACATCATCAAAAGACGTCACATGTTTGTCATTAGTTCGATGGAATGTAAAGTCCAATTGACCTAGCAACACAGACTGTTCAAGAGTCGGTTCAGTATGTTCTTAGACGTTTCCCATTTTCATGAAAGTCTCCAATAATTTAAATATTTTTGCTAACACACAAAAAACACAATTAATGACAATGTATGAATCAGCCATTCATGAAATACATTTAACACTTCTTGGATTTTCATCCGAGCATTTGTTGGGATTATACAAAAGACTCAAACACCATAGCGAAAAATATTGGCCAATAACGACGGACAAAATGTAAACAAAAATTATATTTTAAAGGTGAAACAAATTAAGGAACTACCTAGCAATTGTGAAGAAGTTTTCAACTACAAACTTTTTAGGATTTGTCACTAGTCAAAATGATATGATATATTTATGAAAATAATAATGGAAAAAGATATTGCAGTTACTGCACCCCAAGGTGTAGTAATATAGATATGTTGAAAAAAAATGTAATTCTTTTATTTTCAATAAACAATTGAAGTGCATTCTGCACAAAATTGGCGTACAAAAATAAATTAATGATTTATTATTTTATTTTAATTTGTATTCATTTTTATTTGGAGTCTGTGTTTTAAAGTGCTAAGTACAAAACGGAATATTACAGATTATAATTGCTGTTTACACAGCATTTTAAATGCATTATGTGACTGTATTCGAAGAAATTTACATACTAGCAAAATCTGTGATCCGCTATCATTTGCCCATCTTACAAAAACGTTGTCTATTTGTCCACCACATAAATGAAGAATTTTGGTTATAATGGTTGTCATTACCTAAACTTTGAAGAACTGCTAGAAAAACGTTATTCGTAACCAATTATTCGTAGTTGGTTTGTGTTCAAGCTGTTGAAATGTTTAAATATTTTAAGTAAAAACTATTTTTTTGGTGTTTTGTTAGGCCGGCTATCTTGATTTTCAAGTTTTAAGTAGGAACCTTAATTGATGAAAATGTAAAACGAAGTTTTAATTCTTGACTGGTTCGATTTAGTCCGATTGCTGGATTACAAGTTATCAATAGAAATAGGTTTCTTGGACGCCATTTGTCGCGCAACTTTTATTTTATCATAACCTGATTCAGACCCTTTCACGACAAAAATGTAATTTTTAATATTATTCGTATCCAATTCTTGCTCGTTTTGGTGAATGGTTTAGAAGTTTCAATCTCAAAACACTTTTGTCGATATTTTTTGCCGTCATCTTTCATTTTCTTTAAATATGACGTTTGGGAAAAAATATAATAAGTAATAGTATGGTTAGCAATGTACATTCAATCTGATAAACAGTTTATAAACTTCAAACCAAAAATAACTGCGCCAATAAACAATGCCTTTTGTGACAATACAATGCATTACAGGTGTATCGTTGTTGTTAGTGAAAATGCAAAACCCTTAGTTTTGTGAAAGCGTTTCGGTCTACTTTGATATAAAATCCCGATGCTATGCAACCTACGTTTTCTGTTACGATGTACCATTATTCAGAAAAGCAGCAGTACTCATCAGTCTAGTAACCTAACAACTATTCTGTTCCTCCTGGTCACACACTACTACATTCTTAATTCTTGTGTGCTGTACGCATTACCATGTTTATAGCCAGAGCCAGTAGGAAGGAAACTAAAGATGATGCTCGTTACACCAAAAATACATGGTCACTGCAAACAGGCTTTGGCTCTGACGGAATGGGGAACACATAAAGACAGAAAAGCAGAAAAGCTTTGGCTTTGATGGGGAGGGTGGCGGGGTGTCACTCCCATTGTTGGGACAGTCGGGCACATCAGTCAGCAAAATTAAATAAATTTGTTTTCTGCTAGATGGGAAATAATTAGTAGTGCACCTTTTCAAATGATAGTTAAAAATTGTAATGTTCTATGAAATCCTATTGACGTAAGGAACTTTAACCCGCCCACAATATTATGTGCTTTCTGTAGGAAGTTGTTGCTTTTAAATGGAAATGTAGGTTTATTCCGTAATGACCATTTTTTGTACAAACTGGAACGTATCGGTACACCAGTTATAATGTGATGATCTTTGTCATTTTTTTAGTCAGTACGAGAATTTCTAAATTTGCCAAACGTGCCGTATGCAATAAGAACTTCACTTACATATGGGTAAGGAAAAGTTGTGATATCGCGAAGCAAGCATTCGTTTATTCGTCCAGGTTGAACCAGATTAGTAAATTGTTCGTGACAACATCACGTTATGGTGCAGCCTCGCAGTGAAAGTAAGGCTTATATCCCTTTGATTTCCAACAAAAATAAAGTAGACAATTTCGTTAGCTAATTTAAGATGAGTTTAACATCAGACTGTATCACGAAAAAGAAAAAAAAATGGAATTCGTCATATGTAAAAGTTATTTCGGCAGTAACTATCGAAACACGCACGAGCACACACGCCATAGTGCACAAAGGGTGCCTGCGAAAGATGTCGGGGTTCCTCTAATCCTTTTGAACATGGCGAGTGGAAAAAAGACCATACCAGCACTCGGCTCGAACACTACGCTCGGAAAAGGTGGTGAGTGTTTAAAGAAAATTTTTACTAACTGCCTAATGTATTAATATTTCTTTGAACACCGACTGCAAATTTCGTTTCTGCAGTATTTTTTTAATAGCATAGAGTAAGACTAAGCTTTCGAAATAAATAATAATTTAGAAGATAAAGGGTAAAGGGTACAGCAAACAGTCTGCATTAAAGACTAGCCTTGTGAGGATACTAGATACACTAATCTGAGAAAGAAGAAAAGACAACTACCCCTATTGCTACTCGTTGCTAAGTAACTGGCTACTCTAACCATAGTGCTACCGGGGCGATCGTGGCTACAGGCTCCAAACGAGCTTAGTAGCTGTTTAACCTTTCTAAGTGGTGATCTAAAGGCCATAGACATACACAAGTAGGAAAAGCAACTTGGTTTCCGGCCTCAAAACATTTTATATGTTTATAATAATAATATAATAATACTTACTGTTTAACTACCATTCAGCAGTTTTTACACCCCTAGTAAAAATAACCAGCCATACTCTCGGTCGCTTGCGAGAACAATGGGTAATTTCGTTTTTAAGTTACAAGTAATTTTGTCTACTTCTCTGGGTAAACTTTGACTCTATAATATTGTCAAGAAATAAATACACAGTCCAGCTAAGCGAAACAATTTAGGAGTTTGTTTGTTTATAAAATCTTATGAATGAAAATGTAGTAGTTGTTATAGCATGAGCATAGGCTTTTGCAAATGTAACTACAATAAATAAATAGTAAAGTTACTGATATCATAGCCCAAACCCCATGAGTGAAAGAACTGGCTAAACAGTTTTCTCCATTCAAAGTATTAATATTAGAACAAAATCGTCTGCCACTAAGGTGCTTACACAATGAGTATGAACAGAAACATTTGTAAACGGACTATAAACCCTAACGTTTTCCAGTCAACTAAATTTAAATTTTAGAAAAAGATGTGATATTCCGGTTTTACGTACTTTTTACCTATTACATACATTTTTGGTTGAAATAACAGCTAAAATAAATGGACTGGTTTAATTCAATTGAACATTTAAAAAATACTTAATTCAATATTTGCATCAACGTTTTGCCAAATCTACAAAAGATTACATGAGTAGACTTATTAGATAAGTAACCACAACAGGTTTTTTTTGCATACTAACTACAAACCACACAACCAAACTACCCTCAAAGACACTTAAAAACTCAGCTTACAAAAACGTACAAAACTGAGTTACAAAACCTTTTCAACAGAACGAAATGCAACGTAACAACAGACGATATGTATATCGAGTGATATTGCCACTCTGCAGATAAAATTCTACTCCTTCACACTATACACAACATATAGTGTTAGTTACACCCTGAATGTCTGCAGTACAGTTCAACAATAACTCTGCTTACAGATCCGTACTCCACAATGACGTCAACGATCCAAAACATACCTGACTGCAACTATCTCAGCCAGAGCCCTCGAATACATTTCATGTCTCGTCAAAGATAAAGATTTCAATGCTCCGGAGCCTGATACTTTGTTGCCTGGGGAAGACATCGAGCGCCAAAGTTTGTTCTGGTTACCACTCTCCAACCAGAAGTCACCAACAACTACCGTAGCACTGACATAATCCTGGCAGTCATCAAGAGAGGTCAACCAGCATCCAGGAAAGGGCCCGCAAAACTAGTTCCACTTTCAGCAACGTCATGACTGCAGCTGATTCAACAAAAGCTTAATTCAAAACGGTGGTTGGAAACAATGTAAGCTCCACCATGACACCAACACTTACTTCCCACCTACTCGAGGAATGTTTATAATATCATCCTTATTAGTACAGCTAATACCATCAATGTCTGCACAACACTGGAATGATCTCCCAAGTACAACTTCTCGGCTTTGTTACAAAGACTATCCAACGAGTTCTACGTGTTCGAATTCGCTATGCCGTCGTTGTACATCTTCCTTATCTAGTCCCAATCATGCATAAAATTAGCTACCGTCAGACTGGGATTGGACACATCGGTTGTGGGCAACTGCTTCACAAAGCTCTTGAAGAACATAACAAATACAACGATAGAAGTGATAACCAAGGGCTAAAGCGGCTACCTAGTCACATCCCGTCTTCTGTGTTCTGTCTTCTTCCATCCGGTCCTCACCTACTACCAATGGTGATGTGGACACTTCTATCATGCATTGCAATAGCTACTTCTATTATATAACCTACAAGCACTAACCATCAGAATTGCCGATTTAAAATGTGTTAGCTTTTAAGCTCATTTTACATTTTAGGCGTAATTGTGAGCTTTTAGGCCTAATTTTTATCTGCAGCTTTAATTTTGTAAGTAGCACTTAACGGAGATTTGGATTGTATAGTAAGCACATTTATTTTTGCAACACGGTGCGCCTCCGGGCACTGAGTAACAGTGTTACAAAGTAATGTGCAATGTGGCCTATGTAGATCAGTGGTACTAGGGCAGTGACGGGAGAGGCGCTGTTGATGATGCCAACAGCGACTTATAGCAACTTGACGTTGCCGTGGTAACGTGATTTCAGACCTAATTTTCATAGTTTAAACCAAATTTTATTATCTGCAATTTTAATTTGATAAGTAGCTGGTAGGTCTAATAGAGAATTTGGTTCGACGGTAAGCCTATTCATTCATGCAATAATGCGAATAGACTATTTTAAACGAAGCTGAAATTCTTATGTTTTTACGGCTGCGTGTTATGCTTAGAATTTCAATTTGATAATTAAATCTTATTATTTAATTTTGTTACGTCGCAGAAGTCTATTAGCTATAAGGGAGTAACGAAATTTTAATTTGCTATGTTATTTAACTAACTACTGACTTTGAATTTAAAGTTATAGACCGTGGTCGTGTCTGTCTGGTAGCTTTGCGAAGTTGAAAAAAGCGACGGACGGATGGACAAAGACGTTGCAATAGTCTCCTCAGCCGGTACGGCTGTACAGAAGACTAAATTGGAAGTATACATTTCTTACTTACTAATCGTTGATTTTACTTTTGGTCACTGAAAGTAGAAGAGGTGAAAATAACTTTCATTTCCGTCACTATATCTTCTGCACTAAATCAGGCAAACATCCGATGTAGTTTCTTCCACCCCAGACGTTGCCATGTCAAAACCTGTACTTGCAAGGTTCTTCTCAAAACCAGAAGGATGAAGAAAACATATCAATTATAGTTTTTTTCGTGGCAATACTCACTTTCACAGCAAAGAGTGGCACCTTGAAATTAAAATTTTAGAATCTTGGCTCAGCAGCTCCCAAACTGAATCCGCTGAAGTCATCAATCCCAAATTACTGACATCTCATTTCTATGCTTATGGTAAAACCTCTCGTTTCTCCTCAGGAATGTTTACACAATTTGTTCCTTACAGTAAACACAATTCAGGCCGCATCCCTTCCACAGCTGCTTGACCTGATAAAGAAGGTAAAGATTGAAAAAAATACGAATACATTAGCAATAAAATGGGAATTATATTTTCTAAGGCGTTCATGCTCGGTTAGCTTTAGTCTTTAGAGACAAAACCAAGAGTTCTAGAGTCCTAGAGATGTAAGCAAGAGACAAAAGCAAGACCTCCAGAGTCCTTAGGGAAGATGAAAGTAAGAAATAAATTATTGGTGTCTCTGCACCTTTATAAAGTGTTATCTTTTACGAGTTCTCTTGTAAGAGTTTAGTTTTGGGTGGATTATTTCTACTGAGACAGAAACGACTATTATCACTCTCACTCCTTTTCCAGTCTTATTGTGATGAGTACCATCTTTTGTAAGACAGCACTGCATGTACACACTTTTATCGCTATTAAATTTCAGTATACGTCTGGTAGCATGGTTGGTTTAGACTATAATATACTACTACTATGACAAGGTCTTTGGTATATAGTTCGTGTTAGTTTTCATCAAGTTTTCATCAAAAAAAGGCGGCCTTATTAGCAGACTGTGTCTTTTAACAGTAAACAGGCTTAACGCCTGTTTTCTGCATAGTGATGTAAATTCCCCATGCGGTTGAATTATTTGCAAATCGTTAGTACTAGGTGTCTTTTGGTCCAGTAACAAAGAAAACCTTAACATTATAGAGTGGGAACGTGTCTTTATAGCGAAAAAGTACCCTCAATAAAGTTGATTTGTTTTACTGGTAACTAGGCTAGCCATTCTGCTGGCTCCCTTGTTATTTCTCATTCGGAATAAAAACACCTGTACATGTCACTAGGGAAAGATGCTAAATCTAAATTTCGGAACACAGGTAACGAGTCGTATGGAGAAGTACCTTATTATAAAATGGGGTGGATCTATAAGCACGCGGTACTGAAGTGGAGTATAAATGCAAAAAAATAGGTTGCAACCATTGTATTGTCATGCAACAGTTTATTATAACATGTTTAAGTGTTATACGCATCGTTTCAGTGCAATTATTGTCAGAATACACAAAAATATCAAATCTCACTAATTGTACATATGCCATAATATGACACTTTGCATGTGGTTACCTTAGGACTATAAAATTATTTCAGAGGGGGAGCCACCTCGATTTCCATTTAGAACACCAAAATGCCACCCCCACAAAAAAAAACGTTTTTTGGATGTAACTACCCTAACCTTCAAAAAATGAAAAGCATAATGTGAAGCAGAACCGTCCAGCACACAATTCTGGACAAGATAAGTGATATACATTCATTACGTAAAAGTAACGCTTGACAGATTTAGTTAAAGTATATCACCCTTAATTCGCATAAACACTCCTTTTTTCAATTGGTTGTCATAGTGATTTTCGTGTTCAAAGTACCTTTGCTAGCCCTCTGATTGTTCGAAATGGTCATGCTTAGAATTTTCTGAAAGGTGGAGATCTATTCTTGCCACAAATTCTAACCGAAATAGTTTAATGTAGATAGGGACCGTGCTACGCCACTTAAAAGTGGGACTATCCTATGTCCATTTAAAGGTGTAGACTTAGTGGCGTAGCCCAAAATCGTATGATGATTTTCGAATTCAAAGTGCTAATGGGAGCCCTCTAACACTCCGAAATGTACATTCTTAGGATATTCTGAACGGTGGGAATATATTCTTTCCATCAATCCTAACCGAAATTGTGTAGATTAGACAGGGATCGTCCTATATCATTTAAAGGTGAAGAAATAATGGCATAGCATCGAAAGTGTGTGGTGGTTTTCGATTTCTGACTGCTCTTGAGAGCAATCTAATACTCTGAAATGAACATGCTTAGGAAACTACAAATGGTGGGAATCTATTTTCTCTTTTGAAGGGCCGAACAATTTGGAACTTGGCGGCCCCCTTTATCAGTTTTGGTTTTTGATATGATACTCCTTTTTGATCCTTTTTGATATGATCACTCCTTTTTTTAATTGTGTATTTACTCAACTCCACTACCATGCAGATTTGTAATGAAATGCCACGTCAACAAGAAATTGGTTTTCAACACTTTGCTGCAACCTTTTGCCTACAGGCCGAACCATTCTCAACTTAGTCACCTCTTTATAGGTGTTTGGTATGGTTTTAATTTTGTTGTAATTTTTTTTATTTGGTTAGTTTCGGTGTGTTGATTTCACTCCTTTGAAGGGCCGAACTTCTCTCAACTTGGTGGCCTCTTCACTGGTTTTTGGCTTTGTTTATTTTGCTTTGTTTTTACAGTTGGTTTATTTTTCGTGAATTGTACGTGATTACAATTTTTTTGTCAACGTTGTTTAGATTTATCGTGATACACTACCGTGTGTCTAGGCACGCACGTCAGTATACACTCAAATCAAATAAAATCAGTATACACGTTGTCATTGTCGGAGCTTTGACTGTGCAATGAGAGACGATGCCGACAATACTAACAATGGTTATAACAATATTTTCGTATTTACGTGCTCTCCCTCAACTCCGTTAGGCCCCAAGGCTTCAAACCCCTATATCTCGGTATCGATGAATAATAACCCTGTGGGATGTAACTAGTAAGTAAATAGTAACTAGCTAGTAACTTGTAACACATTTTCAACGTTATTGAGGGTCAAATTTTGCATAGAAAGCAGCTTAGCGGACACTCCTACACGACTTAAATTTTTGTCCGGTGGGTCATACTCTCGATTTCAACACAATTTAAGCTTTTGTACCGCATTATAGGCGGAGTGAGCGAGCGAAGCGTAGCCTATAACGGACCCCAAATTGCAAAATGTTAGTCTGTTGGTTGCACATTTTTAGTCTGGGTAGAGCCCAAACGAAAGATCGGACTGGAATAAAATTTGGTACAACGTTTCATACCCTAATTAGTATTGCTGAGCGAAAATTTGCCGTAAATCGAACAATTATTACTGTAGAAATTTTAAAATCTTCGAATTTATTTCTAACACTCACCATTGTAAATTTGGAGTCGTGAATAGTTAAGGAATTCCGACGAAGCCTACACCATGCTAATGGTAGTCAAGTGAACTTTAAAAAAAAACAGGCAAATTAAATTTTGGTTGCTTCTTTCTAGGCTAATAATCTTTTTCGACTAACTCAACGAAATAATAACATTTGGTGCTTGCATTTAACCACTACAGTAACAAATGCAACCATAAAAACAAAAGGATTCCATAACGACACACGTTAGTTTCATTTGAAAAATGAATGCTTTGGAGATTATTCAATTCAACATGGCAACAAAAGTGCGTCTACACTAGCATTGGGTATCCCGAATATGAAACCTGAAATCGTCGTATCAAAGCCAAGCAGTACTATAAAACGATATTGACATCAGACGAAAAACGAAAGCAAGAAACGTGAAACAATAATATGCCCGCCTCTCTCAATTCCTGGTTGCCACGGCAACGTGAAGACTCGAAACCAAAACCGTGTTGCATCGCATAAAGTAATAGGCTTAATCTCGAACCACTGTTGTAAGCTGCTTCTAACGAGAGTAAATCGGAGATAAATATTAAGCCTAAACGATAAAAATTAGGACTAAAACCTAAAACTAGTTATAAAAGCTAATACATTTTAAACCTAAATTGTGATGGTTATTTTTTTCAGATTATATAACAGAGATTGTTGTTGCAGTCATGGAGTTAGGAATAATAATAATAATATTAGTAATAATATATTATCTTGCATTGCGTGATAGAGGTGTGACAGCTCAACGATTTTCGTTGGTGGCGGTGTCAAATCTTATACCAAAGCAGTATTGTGAACCTTTTGATTCTTCTGACTATTGTTAAAAACTATCGTACTGAGATTGTTTGGCTTGCAGTTAAACGCCTTATTACGTGCTGTTTTATTTTTACTCGCGGTGATGGCACACGTCTTCAGTGTTGGCTGCGAAAAGGAGGCTACAAATAACTAAACACAAACTAAATTCTGGAGCAAACGAAAGGTTGTTAACGTAAATTTGTCACCTAACATAGGCCTACATTAAAAAAAGGCTAAAATAAGAAAAAGGCCAGCAAAGAACAGCAGTACGCCACACCAAAAGGCAAACAGCCCAACAAAGCCCATTAAATATTGCACCCAGATTTTTAAGAATTATTAACAAATGCGGTATCGTTATTAAATTAAAAACTAAGTATAAGTTTGAAATGAAGATCCGTTTGCTCCGCCTACAATAGGCCCAAAGCCTGTTTCCTAGTTTTTTTCTCCAAGTATCTGCAATGTGCCCAACTATGCTTCAAGATATAAGACACTGACGCTATGGCGTCGCGCTACAATGGTTTACAACCTCGACAATTGAATTGATGTGATGTTGGTTGTGATGTTTGTTGCCTAACTTGGCACGACACTCTGGCGTGGGTCTAGATTACAGCAAATGCCCAGTATTAATAAAGTCATATGTAATAAGGTTAATGTTAGTGAATAATTGTTGGCATTTTTTTAATGTTCAGTCCTTACTGTGCAGCTGCCGTTCGCTGATTGGCATCGATCCCAAGCAACAATGTTTAAAACAATGTAAAACAAATTTAGGGATCGACCGGGTAACAAAAAACCGAGTCCGAGCCAAGACCGAGTAATTATGAATACCGACGGAGCCGAGTCCGAGTAGTAAAACCGGGTTGAAGATTTTCAATTTTTGTTTTATGTTTAATATGCAGTTTTTTTTTACTTTGGTTTCGTTCAATTTTTTTTTATTTCAGTCATTTTCATTTTGCTTTCATCCAGTTTTGTATTGCGCGTAGTATGACAATGAACGAAAACAAAAAAAGGATGTAACCAACTTTAAAAAACTATAAAATACCAGTAATTCATTCTTCCACATTTTTTAATTATAAACTTTACGTTATTAAATAAAAGTCAAAAATTGACCAGCAATTCTTTGTTTCAATTTTTTAAATAATAAAGTGAAATGAAAAATAAAATGCATTTTGGTTACTTTGTCTCCCAATATGCCTTTGTTGGCTTTAACCCTTCAAGCAACGATGTGGCCCAATTGGAGTAACGACTTATATTTACGGTATGTCGAAACTTTTATGGGCAAGTGTGGGTCGAAAAATGCAATTTTCCGTTAAAATATCGACATGAGAAAAGCTCAAATTCGCTACCCGATATGTTGTGCATCAATTTCTGTAAACAAAACTTATACTTTTACTTATATACTTTATACTTTTATAAAAAGCACTTTAGTAGAGTGCAGTCTCACTAAAAACTGCATAAATGTGGTGTTCATTCCTGTTTCAGAAGGTCAAGTACAAAAAACTTGTAATTTTCGAAAGCGGTAGCAATCGAAACATTTGACTGGGCGCTGCTATCTTTGGTTCATTGAAAAGCTGGAATTCCCCTTTATCCGGGACTCTCAACACGTTTTCTCGATGACCGTTTGGCATTGGCCAATCGGATGGTATGTAACAGGTTATTTCTGACGGTCTTCCAAAGCAATTGGAAGATTGCGTTCCCTCATTTGCCTGTTGGCACCACGTGACCGATTTGGCGCGCTCTCATTTGGTGACGGGCGATTTCACAATGGCTGCCTTGGCGCGCTTCGGATTTCACGTGAGCGCTTATGTTCGGTTCGTTGTTGAAAATCACGAGAAAGATGATGTTCACAATGTAAAAAAATTAAAACAACAGCTGCAATGTACAACTAAAATGGAAAAGTAGCCGATAAACCTTCACACTAACGATTTTTAGCGTAGCTATCACCAACTTACGGACGCATTTTCTCAACTGGTTTTTCTTTTCAATTTTAGTTCGTTTACAGCCTGTAATAAAAAAAAATTAGTTCTCCGAAACTATTACAGCAATTTATATGATTTTTTCTGTGTACATTAATGAATATCTATTGCGTGCACGTAGTTGTAGGGGGACCCAGAAGGTAAAAATGAAACTATGAAAATAAAAATAATTTTTTCAACAAATAATTATTACCCTGTTTGTACTCGGTCGAATTTTTACCGAGTCTGATCCGGGTCAAAAATTGCATTACCCGGTACCGGGTCGGGTATTTACCCGGACTCGGTCGAACCCTAAAAACAATAAAACTGATCGTCCAGGGTCCCGTCAATTCTGGAATGGCTTGACCAATTGAAGCAAAATTTCTGGCTCGGATCTAGTTTCAGATTGTATGTATATGCAGTTTTTTTTTGAAACTTGGCACACAAAAGACAAACAACTGCAAGAATTAGAACAGATTTTAAATTTAGTGTGGTTCCATATCTTTACTCTTGCAGAGTTCCATATTATTTGGTACAAGTCTACCTTCGTGCTTATCTACTTTTTGGTCAGGTTTGGTAGAAAAATATTGAATAGAAACGGCGATATTAATTGCTTTAGTTTTAAAGTTAAATTTTTTTCTTTTCTGACTTTGTAGCATTATGAACGTTTTTTTCTAATTCGAAGATCTGAGGTTCAGGCGTCTGGTGGTTTGATAATGTTGTATGCTTCTATTGATTCATGTGACAAGTTAACACCACTCTTGATAGTGCCGATTTAGTATAGTATTATACTGCATTGGAGGCCCATTTCACAGACCCAGATTCAGTTCCCGGATCATGTTCTTACGGAAATTTTTCTTCATTATTGCTGCTCACTTGGCATAATAAGCTATTCACATTGTGAGCACCACTGTGTTTCTTTTTATTAGACATGAAGTAGGGACATCTTACCCAATTAATTTTTTCAGTCTCTGCATTTATGGTCCTGTAAAACAAGACATAGTAAATACTATACCAATAACGTAACCACGGGAAAGTCTTTTTTCTGATGCAAGTATAATGAGCACTGTCTTAATGATTATTTTTATGTTCTGTAACAACCTTCTCTTACAAGTATAAGAATGGTGATCTGCCCTATCTTAAAAAGGTTCCAATTCACGAGACAAATAACAATGCTATACTTGATTTAGTAGCGTAGTTTTATTTTTTTATTTCTTTTAATAACTGGAAACTGATAAAGTGGATAATCATATGTCTTACAAATACTCACTGGTAAATTTATCGCTGTTCAGTAAATAAAATCGACGCAAGATAATGAACCGGTAAATGTTTATAAACTAACTGAGATAACGAAATAATATTGGCACGCTTGTCAGCATATCATATAAGTGACGAGTCACTTTTCACAATGGACTAAACGACAATCGTCACTGGTCTCACTCTACATTATAAGCTCATTGATGTTCTATTCCACGTTAATAACAAAACATGATAAAAAATTTTAGTTCCACGTTAATAATAGAATATGTCATTTCTATATTCCTATTCTTTCTGTATTGTGTTTTTACCATACAGTTGGTGCTTACTTGCCATATTGTAATGTGCTCATATATTGTGTTATTGCCTTTATTACGCAGACCACTTGAATAATCAAGTATTAAAAATATAAATGTACCTATACCTGTCCCACAGTTGATCAAGAAGAAAAAAGTAATAACGTGTCGCTTGTTTTATTCAATTGGTAGTAGTGCAAGACTGCTCATCCTCAAATAATGAACATTATCTGATGCAAACGATACTTTATTTACCGTTATTTTTACGTTAAAACATTGTACAATCTGCGAGACATTTAAAATTAGCACAACTTATACGGCATAAACCTATGTCAATATGGGAGATATCACAGTCAGTGTCAACTTCACAATCTGAAAAAAATAACAAAAAATGTGCTCAGTAAACGTATGAAGGGAACGTACTGTGAGAAAAAACAATGAAACAACGTTAGTAAGTGTATAACCATAGTAATCAAAATCATTTTGCAATTTTAAAATGTGATGCGGTCACAGCCAGGTCATGAACGTGATAATGACCTGTACTTGATGCGGAATTATTAAATTGTTTGTCGTTCATATTTGTGTGTCAGGCTATTATAGCTGATGATTAATGTCATTTTTCATCAAGGATGCCCACGTCATGGGGTGGGAAGGGCTGTGGCTGCCCGGACCAATTAATAACACACATTACATATCATCAATACACTTTTTATTTAGGGGACAGGGAAATTTTCTTTTTTGAGTTGGAATTCTTATCAGTCTTTTGCATTGTTATTTACGAATAAAGTTCAGGTTTCCACAGAATTTTCTATTTCATGTACAAATCAAACGGGTTTACTTGTATGCATGTTTTTGAATAACACAATAACTGGCATCATAGGCATATCCAGGCCAAACGATTTTCAAAGAAACCTAATTTGATGCTACATGGAAAACAAACGATAGACATGAACGCACCAATTTTCCAAACATAGCATCCTACAACATGTACTTCTGCTAGTTGTAAAATAATACTCTGTTCTCGTTGGTTTAATAACAATCGGCTAAATCGGCCGAGAATAAAAATAAATATGGAAAATAGGGGCATGTGACCAGGTAATAAAAGGAAATAAAAAGAAGTAGCACCGCAGAGTAAAAATAGCATGTAGTGCATTGGAAGATTATAGTGCTATCTGGGAAGATTTCGTTGAAGTAATTGGAACACAATATGGCTAAAAAGCTGGCTTCTTTTAACAAACGAAAAAATAATTGCAGATCCAACTGTGATCAAGAAAAACAAACGAAAAAATAGTTTTTGCTGCTCTTTTTCAGCTATGTAGTTACCTGATTAAGAATTTGTTTTGGGAAATTGATGAGCAATGTAAAGAATGCATTTTTTCTTTCACTCACTGAGAAATTATGCGTCCGCCAATCATAAAGACACAAAAACCAATGGGACTTAATATATACAGATGAGAACCTATTACCAAATGGAGCCGATTTGGCTTTGCGTCTAAGGAACTTGGTCACAGCCAAATACCAGACATGAAGAATGCTTTGAAAAAACGATGAGTTAGCTTGCATGTTGTCGGTATGATAAATCTATAATTTAAAAAGTTGTTTGAACAGTTGCATTAGTTTTGAATAAAATCTACCCACTGGTGACTATACTACTTACAAACTCATACATTGTTAATAACGATTTACCCAAATTTATTATTTCCAGAGTCTACCACTGGGTTTTATGTGATTAAGATGCTGTGATCTATTTTTACGCTAATATTTAATTTTAGAACATCCAGGAACAACCAACGCTAACTGCCCACACCCCACACTCTTGACTTACTCGAATAAGTCATGAAGGAGTTATTAATTTCTTGAAAAATCATATTTACATCCGTCTTCATAGAAAATGGTAATTTTAGTAAAGCGAGGGAATTGCCTATGGGGAAACTGCAGTGCAGCGAAATATATCACATCACGTGACACTCAATAAACAGAATACAGTACAGAGTTAGAAGAAAAAGCACAGAATTAGAGGACTACTTAGGGGAGGCCACTTAGAAATTCGTCAGGTTTGAGGAATATTAACCAAAAAAACTGTTGAGTGTTACGGCCAGTGGCAATCTCGTATTCCATTATAAAATGGTTCGAAGGTAAAGTTAGTAAGTTAATACAGAAAGCTAGTAAGTAAGTAAAGGAAGTGGTTAGGTGGTAAATGGAATGGTTGAGTTTTGAGGGTAGGATGGTTTAAAAAAACACAGAGAAAAAATCCATCACGTCGCTGAGGAATGAGGACGAACTCACTATTCATTGTTGTAGTCAATTGGAATGGTTTTACGCCACTGCAAGTTGGCAAGTTAGTAGTTTAGTTATTTAGTTAGTAAAGTAAGTAAGTTAGTGAGCCTCACGGGAAGGAAGTGGTTGCAGGGAAATGGGGTGGACGAGCATCGAGGGTAGGGATTTAAGGGGTTGAGTTGCGAGGGTAGGGTAGTAAGGAAGTAGAGAATGCACTGGGTAGGAAGAAGATGTAGCAGGAAAGGGTTGGAGTGGATGGGAGAAACGTTACATGGGATTGGGAAGAGTATTTTTGGCCAGGGATAGGTTGGTTTCAACTGGAATTGCATAGCCGATTTGCTCTCATATATTAGCCACATAGTTGAAGGTTCCCTAGTTATTTTGTATCACTTAGTAATAAAACACAGTTTCCCAGTTTCATCATATGGTAGTGGTGTGAACTAAGTCGATAATAGTCTTTACTTCAGTTTTTTCCAGAAATTAGACAGTATAGAATTGTTTTGTAGATAACCCCTTAGCCTTTTGTCCCCTTACATCATTTTCTGTATTTTTAGAAGCTGAATTCAGTTCACCCTTCCCTTCTATTTACTATTCAGCACCTGATTCTTGTTTTATTTGATTCCCTGTATTGCACCTATTAATGCTGCACATCATATGAAATTATTATTTCTGAAAGCCCTTATAAACCATAGCATGAATAACTATTTCTCATAGACTATCCCACTTTACTTTGCGTATCATTTAAGAAAACGAAATGGTTCTTTTCCTACGCTTTCTGTAAGCATAACCGGTCAGTATTACCTTTCTTATCAAAATGCCAATCATTATAATGACTGAATCCTTCGTTACCCTATTACCTTGCAATTTTTATTTTATTTATAACCTGGTTTATATATTTTTCGATACCTTCAACCCAACAATACCCAACTGACTCCAATGCCTAAGAAAACTCCTACCCCCTACCCTCCCCTAGCACTTGGTACAATATATCAATGTGCTAAACATTAAAGTTTTTCTCTTAATCGCTACGCAACTTGCAAATTCCTCCGCACCAAAAATACCTGACATCTCAATAAAAACACCAACTACAAACCTGTTGTTTTGCAAGTCTGTTCACCCCCATGTTTCCAATAGACAGAACAAAACAAGAGGAAGATCATTATTCAAAATCCAAGCAGACCCATACATGCCCAACAAAGGACAACTGGTGCCAAAATATTTTCGGAAGCATCCCACAAATTTAGCTTTTTAGTCCTGGGCCGAGTGGTCAGAAATTCGGATTCCGTGCAATTTTCGTGGGAGAAACATGCCACCTATGGCAAAGTGTTAGTATGGTCACAGGCTTTCAGAAAATCTTTGGTATCAACCCCGCATTTTTAGCAGTGTGGGTGGGGGGTGGGGGTATACCTTCCTTAAAATAGGACAAAGTAGCAAAATTAGTGCACCCCCATCATGTTTGGTATCAAATGAAAGGTGTTGGTCCACAGATTATTAATAAATTACAACATTTGACCTTCGACCTCATTTGACCCAAATAAAGGTCAAAAAGGTAAAAAATTACAAAATTTTCCACGAATTTGACTAAATTATTAAATTTTTATGGTATCTTGTCATATTTGGTATCAAACGAATGGTGTCGGTCCGCAGATCATTAAATTATCATAATATTTTACCTTTGACCCCATTTGACCTTAATACAAGTAAATAGAAGGTCAAAATTTTAAGTTTTTTCCCAAATTTACAGAAGTAGTGAATATTTACTATGCTATCTTGTATAGTATCAAATGAAAGCTGTTGACATGTGGATCATTATAAATTGACCTTTGAACTCATTTGACCCACTTTACTTACGACTTTTAAACATTCACAAGGAAACACATATCATGTTATAGGACAGGTAATGGCAAAACAGTCATTGGCTTATATATACCAGCAAAGCAATTGTAGATACATAGATGCGATTTGCAAGATGTTCTATTACGACCAGGAGAGCTAGACATCTTAATGGCAGTTCTTCAAGCAGTAGGATCCTATATTGAAAACAGTGGGATTGACTATAGTTTGGTAGAGGTAGAATTAAATAGTCACCAGACAGTACAAAAAATGTTCTGTTTCATGAATTTTCGAAAAGTATCCATGTATCAAAGCATGCGTTGAAGATAAAGCATTCGTGTAAATAAGGCATGTGCGGAAAGAGATGTAAAAAACATTCCACTTATTTACAAAGAAGTGTCGAATATTTTAAAGACAGAATATGTGATTAAAGCTTTTTAAGAATTCGAAGCTGCTGATGCCTTTATCTCATGCAGATGGTGGTTGATCTTTGGGATTTTACTGAAGTGTGCGAACTGGGATTTGCACCTTACTTCACTTAAGGAACTGGCAAAGTATTTCTTTGCCCATGCAATTTATTTAGCTGAGATGAATGATTTAGGGGAAAATGCTCCAGAGATACTTGCTGAATTTGAAAAAGGCAATTGAAAAGTGAACAAGACCATGGTGCCGTTTT
>JAHWFP010205996.1:0-14645 GCA_023313725.1 Lithobius niger | reverse complement strand
TTACAGAGAGGTAGCGGCTCTTTGCATTCAGTCTAAATACAAGAAATAATTAAAATTCTAAAATGTCTCGCCAAAGTTAGAACACCATACCAGAAAAAACACAAATGTGACATCAATAAAATTATTACACGTTTTATTATTTTTTGCAGACATCGACGCTAGCAGTCCAACATTATTCTCGGAAACAACTGTCAAAGCAATAGTCAGGGTTCACGGGACAGCATACACTGATGTAGAACATAGAATTTTACGCGAAATGACACCCAACCTTGGGGATGGCCTATCTCCGGTGTAAGCTAAATTAAGGTGGCAAAGGGGTAATATAAAATTTTTATTTTAGGTATTATAAATCTAACAACCATATAGTTTTAGTGCAAATCACACTAGAAAATATATCCAATACATATTTTTTTTATTTCGAAAATATTGACCATCTAATTGCCATAAAGTATGCAAATTACACAAATATGGAAATCAAGTGTAATTGATTTTTTTGAGAGAATTTTTTTTCAAAATAAAACCAAACTGGAGAAAAACACATAAGGATGGCACCTAACCAAACGTTTCCCTACAAAAGTAACCCATTGTAAGTTATTATTCACGCCTACCCAAAATTTACATAAATTATATGCACCTTTTCACCAAATTGTGTGAAACAGGATCATCAAACATGCTTTTGTTACATATTTTTGGTTAGCAGTCCTCGTATATATGTAGGGACACACACCTGTCAAATTTCATAAGACATGAACCAATATCAAAGCCGTTATGCTTGATTTACTACCTAATATGTCGAAAAATATGTTTGCGGCAATTCAGTTGTAAAGAACGACTGGAGGCAACCATGATTTACAACGATTGTGCCCACTAGTGACCAAAGGAAATTCTACTCCCGAATTAAAACAATCCCCCGCAAAAACGTAATTGTTGTGACCAACGATGTCAACCACCATCCCACACCACTAACTATAAACACCACATCCGTCAATCTACAACGATCGGTACATGTGGAAAAGCTTTAATCTTGACACATCACGTATATTGCATCGAGAATGAAGTGAGTTTGCAATGCTGCACTTCATCCATCTTACTACAAAATTTCACAGCTGAAGTTAAATAGTACAAGTAACATTGAACTTCGAGAAAGAATATTAAGCATTAGAAATAAAAAAACAGCGAACAAATCACGCGAGATTACAAACGCAGTACATTACATGTAATAAATAAAAGCAGTCTTCTGTAAATGCTGTGCACGCGTTGAAAGGAACAACGGCAAAAACTCGAACAAACGAAGGGAATTCTTACCAGTAATTCCACCAGCTCTATTCGTGGCAAACTGATATTCCTCAAAAGTGCACCTCAACATCTGCTGCCTAGTAATTCACGCATGCGTGATAATCACATAATAATGAGATAAAATAAACTGCTCGTAAATCTCCCAGTTGTACTTGGGAGTGTTGATTTGAACCACAGATTACTTGAGTGCAGCAATATACTGATTTATCCCCATGCAATCAACAGCATACCGTGTACAGATCTCAAACTCCAATATGATGGACTTTCTAACCCATCGATCCCATTAAAACTAAAAGATGATGCTACGTCTTGGTCCTAGTCAATTATTGTTGGTCTCAGTCAATCATATTGTTGTTGCAGCTGCTGGAGTAGGTCCTTTGGAGTGACTGTAATAGGCGATAAAAGGCCACAGTTAATATGACCTCACTATTTTAAAGAGTACACGTTTATAGTTGGTCTTATGATTTCAAGAAACTGTAACCAATTCTTCGACTCAAACACGTCACCATTATGGCAGCAACACATTACTTTCAAAACCAATTACTTTCATAACAACATAAGCGTTTGACCTCATTTTCTTCTTACACCACAGGAGCACCTTGATCAGTCAGTTCTACAGAAATTAAAATATTTTACAAAAACTAGTTCTTGCCATAGTTGCGATCGCATTCAGTTGAACGTAAAGCAGATACGATTTTTCGCTTCAAGAGCACCAGTTAACAGAATATCTACCAAAAATCATGCTTCAGAAATTTTTTATTAAGTAACAACCTGGAAGTTGTCAGAAATTAAATGACATAATTTACACTTGACCGCAACGTTCTCTCGTAACTGGTCTTCATTGCCGCCTGAATGTCCTAAGTTTCAGTTTACTAAAGATTTTTAGGTTTAACTATCTTAATCTCCTACGAACGGGTAATTTATTCTCTGCTGCAATGTGAAGTCTTCTAATTCTCTATACAACCTATTTCTTAGCGTAATTGAAGTAATTTTATGAACATGCTCAGTTTCAGAGGTTTGTTACTCGACTGTATTTCTCCATTCTTTTCGAATGCAATTCAATTTTCGTTTGCAACATTGCTTGACGAAGCTTTCTCATCTGTCCAGTGTTCAACTTTCCTTCAAGTGGATGACTACGGTTACAAAGCAGTGGAGTCCCACCCTAAAGGGGATCCGGGGACGCCCACCTAATACAATCTTACACTGGCGGTATGATTACAAAACGAAATCATCCAAAAATGGTATCAGTCTAGGGCTGCTACCCAAATCGGCCTTGATCATTTGCATTGTGCATCTATTGCTGGCTTTATTTAACACCGGATTGGAAAGGAAGAAGGCAGGATCTCGCTACCAAGTCGTGGTAGAAGATCAAAAAATTAGTACCAAAATGAATAAAAAATTATCATTGATGGTTGGGGCCGGGCTGATTCACAAGCAGAGCCTCTAGTCGCGATTTTTTTGTTTGTCATTATTTAAGTACATACTTTGCACTCTTCCAGTAATTGTTAGCAAATAATTTTATTTGGAGTGATTCCAACACATGCCTTAGTTTTGTAAATGTGTTTAATTATCTTTTGTCATATTTGAGGAACTGCAAAGCCTTCAAATTGTATATTTCTATCGTTTATTACTCTTAGGGACACTAGAATAACTGAATAAAGGACAAATGTCTTTTTGCCATAATCTCACCAGACATTTAGGCATTCAATTTTTCTTCTCCATTTCCGGGGGAGTTTAGCTTTGGGCATATACAAAATCATGGCTTCCTCTTTCAGCCAACATTATGCTTGGCTTCTCATAGTCGCTTGTTAACATTTGTTCCATTAGCAGTTATTTGGGATCTTATTGCAGCATGGGCATGGAGGACACTTCTATAAATTTTGTTTAACTTAGACCCATATCGTTTTAGGCTTCTATCTTGGATATCCGTTACAGAAGTTACAAAAAAAAAATAGACTTTTTTTTACATGAATATATTTCGCCATCTGCAGAAAAGGGAAGCACGTATTAAAATTATGCAACTAAAGCAGTCTATAATTTCTTTTTTTTTTGTTTAAGGCATCGGTAGAGGTATACTTCTCCATTTCACATTTCAAGGCTTCAGGGCATGAATATACAAAAAGAAGGGTCATCGTTTTACCTTAATGCCAGTTTGTTTGTCACTGAATCCAAATATTCCAAAGATAGCTACCAAACATTTTTTACAAGTTACATATTCTTCTTAGATAAAACATTAATCTTTATTTTCCAGCTATTTATTTCTTTAATATATAGTTTGTTCCACATTACGTTTTCAGAAAACTGACGGGATGACGACTCGTTTCCTTGCACTAAGAGTGCAAAAAAATGTGGATATCACATCTGTACACTCAGCAAAGTTACTGTAAAGAGTACGAATGGGATGTTTACGGATTTTTGCACTCGTAATGGAAGAAAATGTGGCGTCATACAGTCAGTTTTCTGAAATCATAATGTGGAACAAAGTATAGAAATGGACCAAATCATATTCCATATTACTGATATGTATTCGTTAATATTCTATGGCTATGTCTGTTGGCAGTATTTTTTGAACATGGGATAAAATACTCTTCCAAAATTATATACCTGATGTATACTTGCGAAATTGTGTTTCGCAGTCGTAATAAAGGTATCCTAACGTAGCAGTTTTTGGGTGCAGAAGTTTTGAGCCGCTTAAACTCAGCAATCGACTCACTGAAGTATTTATAACCAACACACTAAAAAACATCATGGGAACCTTGGGTTAAAAAAATAAAATATCTACCATATTTTTTACCCTACTTACAAAATGTTTCTTCACATACTAGTAATTGTGTGTCATCGACCATCAGGGCGAGCGTAACGAGGACAACAACAACGAAAAATTGAGTCTTCATTTCTGTGGAAGAAAAAGGCGACTTATGGTAAATTGGGTTTCATTTTCTTTGCAACGAAGAACTGTTTAACGAAACTTCTAAACTTCTTTAGTCGCACTGGGGGTTGTTTCCGTTTCGGCCCAAAGTTTGATTGAACAGTTTTCCGTTAACAATACAAGTCATAGTAATTCGTTTGTAAGGGATTGTTAGTACCAATCGACTCTAACAGAGTTAATACAAAGCAACAACAACAACAACAACAATATTATCATTGATATTGCCAGCTACCCAACTGCCCGCCAAGAACGAACACGCTGGCCCTGTTTAATTACTACTGTGAATTTAATCTGTGAGTTATGTTACTATCCATCGACATAACCCAGTTTGGGTTCGCTCTCCCTAAAAAGAAACAACAACAACAACATCAGGTTTGACATTGAGGCCCGCCCACCCACCAAAGAAAAACACGCTCATCCTTTTTTTTTGCCACCGTGAATTGAATGAACACGGGTGCCCCATCACATTATTTGCTGACAATTATTTACTCAATTGACTTTTTGATGAACATCTTTTTAAGCGTTAGAGAAATGTATATACGATAAAGATAGAATTGTTCACCCACCTAGAGAAAAAGACACAATAAACTTTGTATGTACGTCATTACAGAAAGTGGTCTTCACGTTTTAGGTAATATATTATTTTGTGTATGTACGTTTCTTGAGTGTAGCTTTACTTTGTGGAATGCGTATTGACCATAACTTGTTAATTCAAACGTTTATCCCTTTATTGTTTACTTACAAATTCGTCAAACAACGCGAGCAACAACAATATCGTTAAGGTGTGCTACAGGAATTGAATCAAGAAGGCTTCACCACTAACAAGTGAAATAAGGGACACAGTAATTTCATACTGTTTAACCGTTTGTTTCACAATAAGGGTTTCTGTGTGTAGGGAACGTATCAAATTGTTCCATCAGAATGAAATACTTGTAAGCATTTTTGATTGAAATAAAGTTTATTGTGTACGATAAAAAATTCCCAATTAAGTCCAGTTACTAAAAAGGAGCTTAGTTAGGGCTTCCAAGCTAATCAATCGCAGCTAACAAAGCGTAGCAGTGCAGTTAAGTCAAGAAGACATGAGATCAAATTGTGTTGCTGATCAGTCTTCCTATAGTTCTCAGATGTAAATGTGTCTATTTATAATGGCCTTTACTGGTTCTTGTCGCATAAAATCGCTCATTAGTTTCTTTTGGGTCAAGTATTTACCGTATGTTTTATGGATACAATGATAGCTGTGAAAAATTTCAACTGCTAATTACAATGAATTTACTGATCTAAGACGTTGAATACATTTCCAACAGTATTAGTTCCAAACTTCAATTTAACGCAAATGTATTGCTTGCAATGTAGGAAATGTAACAACAAGTAAAAACGATATTGATCTGATGTACTGATTTGTGGCGATATTAACGATCTTTGTTGCCGATTTTAAAGATGCTTTCGTTGACGATTCTGTTACAGATATGGTTTTTTCTTTACCGATGCTGTTTCCATATTGATGCTTTTCCTACTGATACGATTAACAATATTGATGCATTTTCATTACCGATATTGTCACCTATATTGATGCTATTTTCGTTGCGGCAGCTGTCACAAACATGATTTTTCGAAGCAATTTCTCACTGATATTGAGACTGTTTTCATAACTAATACGTTTGCCGATATTTTAGCTTTTCATTACCGATACTGTTGTTCGTAGCAATGATTAGGCATGACACATATGCAAAAAGCCCAATAAAAATGTAACAATCTAAATTAGTGGTGAAGCAACGTTTAATGTTGGCTGCTTGTTGTGTAGCAGTTTTTAAAATTATTGGTTTCAGCGGGAGGCACTCTTCATATCACCTGTGAACCTGATATGAAGAACTTTGACTTGACGTGATGAGTTAAGGGTTCATCCGCCAAATAGTAATTTAAGTTATCATTTTTGTAATATTCTGGTAAAAAATGACGTCGTTAGCGCTTTTACGCATAATTGTATTTGGATTCTCAACTTGGAGATCACCAAAAAACAACAAGAAAAGTAAAGGACCAATAATCGATCGCTGACGGAAGCAACTAATAACTGGCTTAGAGCTAGAGGTGACAGACTTTATGCGGACTCGTTGGGATCTATTTGATACAAAATTGGAGATCCGTACAAGAACCTCGAAATTAATTCCATAGCAGGCCAATTTGACACAAAGTTTAACATGGGAAACGGAATCAAATCTTTAGCGTACTACATCGAAATAACATTAGCAGATACAACCATTTCTAAAGACATAGTCCAGTCGTCAAGACAGTTATAAGATTTGTAACTTGGATGACCTGCCAGCCAAAAAAACAAGAAGAGTTATGTCTTAGGGACAAGGCGAGATGAGCCAAGCCTATACTGGCAGTCCTGAAATCCATTTTAGTCTTCTGTACAGCCATACAGGCTGAGAAGACTATTGCAACGACTTTGTCCATCCGTCGCTTTTTTCAACTTCGCAACGGTACCAGAAATTGACGACCACTGTTTACAACGTTCGATTCAGTGTTAAAAGTTAGTTAAATAACATGGCAAATTAAAACATGGTTACCTCCTTATAGCTGACAGACTTCTTCGACGTAACTAAATTAAATAATAAAATTTCATCGTCGAATTGAAATCCTAAAGATTTGTGTTAACGCAGCCGTAAAAACAAAAACATTTTAGCTTCGTTTAAAAGAGTCTTATCGCATTGTTGCATGAATGAATAGGCTTACGCTCGAACCAAATTCTCCATTAGGCCTATCTGCTACTTACGAAACTAAAACTGCCGTTAAAAAAATTAGGCCTAAAAAATGAAAATTAGATCTAAAAGCACGTTACCATGGCAACATTGCTACGAGTCGCTGCTGCAGCGTTTCTCCTGTCCCTTCCCTACTACCACTGATCTATATTAGGCTACGTCACGCATTACGTTGTAACACTGTAACTGTGTGCGCGGAGGCATACCGTGTTGCAAAAATGAATAGGCTTACTGTATACAATCCAAATCTCCGTTAGTTGCTACTTACGAAACTAAAGTTGTAAATTAGGCCTAAACGCTGACAATTATGCCTAAAACGTAAACTTAGCTTAAAAGCTAACACATTTGTAACGGGCAATTCTGATGGTTACTGTTTTTAAATTATATGATAGAGATAGCTGTTGTAGTGCATGATAGAGGTGTGCACCTCAACATTGGAAGTGGAGGAACTGTTCAGAAGACCAATGCGACTAGATAGTCGCTGTAGCCCCTTGTTTTATACTATTACTAGCATCCAACCCGACTTCGGCTGGTGATTTGTTGGACCCGTGGTTGTTTCCCACTATTTGCTCGGTGCTGCCTGATCGTTCACCGCAACAGTCAATTTTTCTTTGTGTAAAACTTCCCCTTTCCGTCAATCCTCTCCCTCCGCAAGGCAATATCGTAATCAAATAGTAGCTGTAACATTAGCACTGCCCCACCAACGGGCATTCCCCGTTTAGGCCCTTCCCCACTCCTGCCAGTTAGACGTCAAAACGCTGGGTCGCCTGCAGAAGTTAACCACCGTACGCACCGTGGCCACACCCCCCCCCCACGACTAACGAACCGCCTGCGCAACACCCACCGAGGCATTCCAAGAGAAAATGCCTAACGGTCCCATCACCTTGCCCACACACGCAATGGGCCGACCTAGCCCAGCGAAGCCGAAACATATGGGCCCGCAGTTGAATGTGCCCAGTGCTAAGCCTTGACATCAGATCCGCGTCCCGGCGCGAAAGACGATGTAGAAGCCGTGGGTACGCCATACTTGGATGTAAACCAAACAACTGTCGGCCAGTGATGCCAGAGGCCCAGCCAACACTCCACTCTTCTCTGAAGGCCCTCTCATAATCGGACGCAGATCCCAAGGGCCGAGAGCGAAGCAAATCGCATTACAGCTCCCACCAGAACCACGTTTATCTAGGCTATTAGCCAACTCATTGCCGAAAGTACCCGAATGCCCCCGCACCCACCCAACAGAAACATCAAGACCCCGTTGCCGCATCATAAAAAGCTTCCAACCAATGTCCAGCGCAATTTGGTGGCTACAGTACAGCGACTGGAAACATAGCCGAAGAAATCCTATACCGGCCAATCAGTCTGTAAGTACACAGAAGTCCTGCAAATGAAGATCAGACTCAATGTCCAGGTCAACCGAGATTGCCACCAGTTCCCCAATAAATGCCGATGGGAGAGAATCGAGGGAGAAGCTAAATTTCAAACGCAGGGATGCAAACCCCCCACTCCGCCCCTGTAACCGACTTCCACAAAAAAGCCATCACTATACAGGGTTGGGCAGAAAGGACGGAACACCCCAGGCAATTCCAGCTGATTGATGCTAGAGCAGTGAAACCTTCCATGGTATGAAGGTGAATAGGGGCCCCTCAAATCATGTATTTAGCACTGACCTTGACATAGTCTTTCAAGTTCATCGAACATCTAACATTTAATCCATGCTTTGTAGCACCTATGTTTAAATTTGAAACTTGTAGACATTGGTAAGGCATGACCAATGCAAAACATGGAACGAAAATCGGATCATTCGTTTACGGGTTATGGATATAACAAGCATTATGCTGTCGTGCAGCTTGAGTGGTTTCCCTGCCAAACAGTTAGAGAAAAAACGTAAAGTGTCGTCAATAACGCGTAACGTCTCCTAGGGGAAGAGTAAACAAACAGCAGCTACCATGCCCACGACTCCACACATTACATTAGCCGAAAAAGGGGCCATTCTTTTGAACGCCAAAGTCAACAATTGAAAGTGCATACGGTGATAGCTTGTGTGTGGCTACTCAACGACTTTTAATAGGCTACTTTCATTCACGCTGCTGATCTGTGAAGCCATCCTCGAATTAAAGCCGGACTAGTTTTTTCTGACCAGCATTGCAACATGTAACTAACTGAGGACAAGCAGAGAAGCCAACGGGCAGCAGTTTCCTATGTTGCATTAGGATCAGTTGATAAATTGAATAAAAGTCTTAACAAAGATACAAAAGTACCACGCAATAAACCAAAAGACAAATCTGTTAAACAAAATTACATTCATGCAAAACTTTGGCAATAAAACATAGCATAAAAGCCATTTAACTGCATGTTGCGTTTTAGGGATAAAATCGCCTAAAACATGCAACCTTTATCGATTGGGGAGAGGTGTTGTAGGAATTTATGACCTCATTGTCGAGGGTGGGTTGCAGAAGCTGTGGTGGTGGTTAGACAGGCAAAGTTCGTGCGACACCATTTATGGACAGCCCCTAACTGTACTACAGTACATAGTCATTTGGTGACCTTGAACAATTCCTTCAATGTTATTTATTAGCAAATTTGAGAACTAAGCTCTGCAGACCTACAGAATGAATTAGGGATTTACTACATGCAGTTCTTTAGACCATGATGATCCATGACGAGTAATAAACAACTGAATTCGGACCAAAAGCATGTTAAGTATGTGAAGACATTTGTATGAAAATT
This sequence comes from Lithobius niger, assembly GCA_023313725.1. Taxonomy (NCBI): domain Eukaryota; kingdom Metazoa; phylum Arthropoda; class Chilopoda; order Lithobiomorpha; family Lithobiidae; genus Lithobius; species Lithobius niger. Next base: position 4,934 of record JAHWFP010205996.1, on the reverse strand, counting down.
GCGATTGGTTCAATACATACATTCACGTAGTTCCAAGTGAACAGGAAAGGTCTACCTCAGGAGGGAGTCCAACTGTTTAATACGGACTAGCAACCCCCACCATGCCTGCATACACAAATGAACAGTATCTTGAAATGCTACTATTGTATGGGGAATGTCAGCGGAATGCAAGAGCTGCCATACGGATGTATGGTCAAAGGCATCCTGGTCTGGTACAGCCATCCATAAACACAATCCTGTTCGGAGAGTTCAGCAAACATGATCAGTGCAGCCTACGCATCCACCTGGCCGACGACGGGAGGCCACCAATGAAGCCAATTTGGCTGCAGTAATAGCTTACGTCCAACTACACCCACATACCAGCACGGATTGAACAGCAGAGTGGGTTGAGCCGTCATCCTGTGGGCAGGATACTCCACGCCAACAGACTTCATCCATACCACGTTCATTGCCACCACGGACTTGTGGAACGTGATTACCAGGCCCGTCTTGACTTCTTTAACTGGCTGACACTGGATGTAGGGAATGGCGAAGACACCCGTATTCTGTGGACAGACAATTCCCAATTCACCAGGGATGGTGTGGTGAACACCCACAACACACAATACTGGAGTGTGGAGAATCCACACTGGCTGCGAGAGACACATCACCAAGTCAACTGGCAGGTCAATGTCTGGTGTAGGATCATAGGTGGTCGGATTATTGGCCCAATATTCTACCAGGGCATACTTAATGGTATTAGGTACAAACAACTGATACTGGACGGGATTTTGGAAGATTTTGTGGACGAATTACCACTTGCAGCACGTCGACAACTATGGCACCAACATGATGGTGCTCCCCCACACTTTGCAGCTATTGTGAGGGAACATCTCGATGAAGCCTTTCCAGGCCGTTGGATTGGACGTGGTGGACCGGTGGGTGGCCTGCACGTTCCCCTGACCTCAGTCCACTCGACTTCTTCTTGAGGGGATACCTAATTAAGGCGGTTCACAAAAAAACTTTTTTTGGAAAATGCCTGCTCTAAAGGTTCTACGGGGGTTAGGCCATGTCAGTATGGCTCAGCGGTAGGACCTTGGCCTTTGATTTCAAAGGTCCCGGGTTCGATTCCCGCTGAGGCAGTCTGACATATAAGTCCAAAAGGCAACGTAAATAGGTTTGCATCCGTAGTTATTTTGCTCCAAAGGTCTCATCTGATGCCAATCAGGTACAGAAAGTTATAGCAAAAATTTCATAAAAATCAGTTGATATCTTGACCTTCCTCCACTTAGTTCAAATTTCAGCCATATCGAGATAGGAAAATGGCCGAGAAAACGGCTCTATTTTTCACTTAACTGCCAATTGAACCCTATTAAACAGGTATTGCAGTTTTTGTATAGGACAATAAAAGATGGAGAATGGAAATTGCTACAGTAAATACCATTGATTTATGAAAAATACATATTATTGTTAATAGTATTGACACTAAGGCAAAATGTGCAACAAACAGCTCTACGACATATTAATATTTATGCAACTGAATACCAACTTACATAGCTTAATACTAATAATAACTTGTAAAAGTCACATTTACATAAAAAAAACCGTAAAATTACGTAGCCAAAGTAGCTGGGAACTACTCTAGGAAAAAATTATTTTTAGATTCCTGTTTCGGATATTTGGCGCGATTCCCCATTGATGTCATTATCGTTGCATCACGTCGCTTTGCACCTACAACGTTCAGGCTTGCCTTTGTCACCTCCTTCACAACTCGTTCCACCATTTGTGTGTGACACTTAAATTTAGGTAGGACGAGAGTTTTGCTACTACAGCCAACAGTTTGCTATTTGTCATGTTCCTAATTAAAGGAGGTTCTAATGTGTCTGTTTCACTCCACTTAATCATTAACTGCCACTTAGTTGCTTTAAAATCCAGTAGAGGCACCCGAAAAAGACGTACCGAAGAAGCTATATTTTGGTTTTTAGCTCTGGCTTCAATGATAGTTTCGACAGCATCTACGCGATCTGCTTTTTGGGATAAGGCTAGTTCGGCATGGAGAATGTTTTCCGGATGGGCATAAAAAGCGTTTCGTTGAATGTACCGCTGTACAATTTTTTTGGCGTCTTCGTCTTCCATTAACTCTGATCTTTGTATATAGAAAAATAGATTCTGAGGACCATTAATTGACAGCTCATGATACTTCACAGTAAACCACATAGGCGCATACACATTAACAATGTATGCAGTCAGTGTGATAAGAACGTTTGATGGTTTCGTTGTACATGCATACAGCCTACAGATATGGCATGCAGTAGTAAGCCACCTACTGTGGCTACATGGTCCTATCTTCAGACGTTCTAAATCCTTGTCGAATTGCCCAGAAATGAGCGCTGTTGTAATCCTCCACATATACTTCTGGTCTGTTGACAAATCCTTCCAAACATTGTCAGACATTTTACGTAAAGGCTGAGAATGATTAAAACGTTTGTATCTGATGACAGAAAAATTCAGAATATCTGGTAGTAATTTTCGAATTAGTCCAGCAAACGTGTTAGCACCTGTTGTAGGCCCATCCAATTCAATGATGAGGTGGCGCAGTGGCAATTCATTTGCATGCAGAAGACAAATATTCCATTGTAAAGCACGTCCAATGCTCGATTCCATCAGATGATTGATTCCACCTTCTGAGCCAACATTTGTATTGGTGCCATCGCATGCCAAAGCTTCAATTTGGTCAGTAATGTTTTTCTCTTGAAGAAACTGGATGAGACATTTCGAAACAGTTATAGCTTTACCGTCAGTTGGAGATACATGACCCAAAAACTTTCCATCAGGAAGTGAAACAACTGTAACATGTTCCTCAGTTTACCTTGATGTGTAGTATTTCTCGCCTACTTTTTCTTGCATTAAAGTAACATCCTTTCGACCATCGTAACAAAATCCACCACAAAACACAGTTGGCACTGTTTCAACTTCTTCAAATGTTGTATTAACTGCTCTACGGACTTTTGATTTGTCAACTACTTCCGGAATATTATATGAACGAAGTGTGGCATTAACAATGGAAGCTGTTGCTCTGTCAGAGATCGAATTACGCACCTTTGCTTCTGCTATTAGCCTAAAATCCCTCCCTCGATTCTTCAAAGCAATTTTCACAACACTAGTAGGACATGAGGTCGGGGTGCTAGCACTTGGTTGATCAATGTGGAAGTCTGAGTCCGACTTATATTCAAGAGGTTCTAGAGCAGCACTATCTTCTTCTGATTCGGCCTCAACAGTGTCAAGACTCTCAGCAGCAACAATTTGAAACTGGGATTCCTGTCGTTGTCGTTCCTGTGCTGCTCTGGTTTCTTCTGCATTCTTTCCTAACTCTTTCAGCTGTTGTTTTCTGGTAGCCTCTTTATCCACTGTACTACTTATGCAAGAAATTCTCTCTCCATTATTGGCACTTTCTCATTATCAGCAATTTCAAACAAGCAGGAAATTTCTTTCAGAAACACATCTTTCTTCTTTATGAAGAAGTCCGAAAGATCATTGGGATTTGGATATTCTGGATCATTATACCTTCTGGAAGCTGGAATTCTGATTATACTTTGCCGTTTTTCATACACTTTCAGAACACGGGTCTTCATCGTGTCTTTTCAAACAGTTGGTATGAACGCACGTTTGTAAACACTTTCAACTTTGGAGACAACAACCACTGCAATAAGAGAATTGTCAGGTTACTTTTTTGCTGAGTTTTCAATCATCCATTTTTGTTTCTCGTGCAAGAAACATTTAGCAATATCCAATTCTTTTGGAAGTACGTTCACCGGCAAATCAGCCGGCTGACCAAATGCCAACTGATCTGTAGACATTCTTGTGGCTATTGGTGAAGCTGCCATTGCTACTTGCTAGTACACTAAAGCTTTGAACTATGAATGGCCCAATGGGTTATCACTTTCACTACTTAAATCTCTTTGTCTGACAGCATAATACCTTCGCTCAATAGGATAGAGTTACACGCCTGAAATAAAGAATGAATATTAATATTAGGAGACATAGGAAAAAAACATATACTCAAAATACCAGTTTTGAAAGGAAGTTGTGTCCTCCAACTTTTATTTTTCAATAACAAAAATTGCAATTACCACTTTAATATGGCTTAATTGGCAGTAAAGAAAAAAATATAGTTATTTTCGCGAATATTTTCCTATATCGCAATGGCTGAAATTTCAATTAAGTGGAGGAGGGCCAAGATATCAACTGATTTTTATAAAATTTTGGTGATAACTATCTATTCCCCATTGTCATCAGATAAGACCTTTGGAGCAGACATTTTCAAAAAAAATATTTTTATGAACTGCCTTAATACCTAAAGGAGAAAGTGTACCTGGCCCAACCTGCTGATGTCGCTGATTTGGAGAGACGAATTCGCGAAGCTTGTGCTGCTATTAACCCAGAACAGCTCGCTGCAGTTCACGCTAGCACCAAACATCGTGCAAGGTTATGCAATGGAGCAGAAGGGGACATTTTGAATACTTTTTACACTAAGGGTATGTGCTAACCAGTAGTCTATTATTTGCACAGGTGCAGTTGTCGGTATCCGATGCACCAACGTTATCTCCCTTTTTTCGTCTGTTATTAGTGTCATCGGATGGATGACCTTACCAGCAGGCTATAAGGTCATTATCGCTAACACCATTGGGAGTACAATGGGTACTATGCATGTTTTCCAGCAGTATTGTTGCGTGGTACTGTTGTATTTTTGTTAAGACTTTTGTTCAATTTATCAACTGATCCTAAAGCAACATAGGAAACTGCTGCCCGTAGGCTTCTCTGCTTATCATCAGTTAGTTACATGTTGCAATGCTGGTTAGAAAAAAAAAACTAGTCCGGCGTTAATTCGAGGTGGCTTCACAGAACAGCAGCGTGAATGAAAGTAGCATATTAAAAGTCGTTGAGAAGCCACACAC